>SZWC01001477.1:245664-265818 GCA_023375785.1 Penium margaritaceum
GAGGAGTGGAAGAAGAAGGACAGGCAGGCCTACAGGTTGCTTGTTAACACCATCTCCAACCCGCATCTTCAGTACGTGAGTGACAAGGCTACTGCAAAGGAGGGGTGGGACACGTTGTGCAAGAAGTATGAGAGCAAGGATCCTGCATTCCTCATGCTTTTGGAGGAAAAGATGATGGCGCTGAAAATGCAGGGTGGTGAAGGGATGGAGGCGTATCTGGACAGGGCAAAGGAGCTGGCGAAGCAGCTGAGAGCGGCTGGCAATCCTGTGGAAGAGACGCGCTTCATTCTCCTCTTGCTGAGGGGACTCCCGACCAGCTACGACACGGTGCGAGAGACGTTGGAGTGCCAGCCGACTCTCGACCTCGACTTCATCTACACGCACTTGGTGCAGGTGGAACTGCATCGCAATGCAGCAAAGCGCAATCCGGGCAGCAGCAGCAGTGAAGCAGCTTTCATGGCCATGGGCTCACGCAACCAGCAGCAGCAGCAGTCCGGGCAGCAGAGAGGCAAGAAGAAGGGCAAGTGCCACTATTGCCAGAAAGAGGGGCACTACAAGAAAGAGTGCTTCAAGTTTAAGAGGGACCNAGAGCATTCTCTAGCTCTCTAGGTCGTGTGTGAGTGGTCAGCCCGATTGCTAGGCTGATTTCCTCCCTTGTGTGAGATTATGGACTCTAGTGTGTGAGCCTTAGCCTCCATGGCTAAGTGGTGTGGCTTGTGAGAGGGCTGACTTGCCCAAGCTCTAGCTCTATATGTACTCCATCATTTTGAGTGATTATACAACAATTCTTCAGCACAAGTGATGCCCTTCCAATCACACATGCTCGCTGCTCCAAGGCTCCCTCTCTCCTCAAGTTCCAACATTTGGTATCAGAGCCAAGTCCTGCCACTTCCAGCCAGCACAGGCCGTCACTTTGAGAGTGACGGGTTGGGGTGAAACCTTCCCTAGATTTGACGATCGACCACTAGATCTTCAAGCTCAAGAGACAAGCTTTCCAACGAACCCAAGATTGCGAAGATCCAACGGTCGGATTTAGAGTTATGCTCAAAACGAGGTCGGCCAGGGCTACACTCTTCTCTATGAGTAAGACTGTCGCCTTGTGATGACCATAACCCTCTTGTTTCTTTGTCAAATTTAAAAAGTGGCACATGCGAATTGTAGTATTTTTCCTAAGCTTTTCATTGGTGCAAACATATTTGCATTCCATCCATTCGTTTGGGAGAAACGCCGTTTACAAACTGGCTGGCCTGAGTTGGAGTAGGAGCAGAAGCATACCCTGTTTTCAAGAGGGCATATCTTTTGAAATCGCCTGTTGATGACCCTGTTTTATGGATCGATCTGAAAGGTTTTGAGCTGAATTTTCCAGTGGTGGGCTCAGTTTTTTAACATTCCGAGTCTGCTGGCATCTACAGTCCATTTTCTGTCAGACAGATTTCTGGCAGAAGCAGCAGCTGAAGCAAAGGTAGCGCCGCCATCCAAGGGCAGCGCTGAGCATCACCAAGGCTCAAAATGGCAGCAGCTGGCGTTGTGACAGCAGCCTAGCCTTTGGAGAGGCTGGAGGGACGCGCCAACTTCACGTTTTGGAAGATCCGTACCCGCCTCCTTTTGGAGGAGAGGGGCTTGTGGGAGGTGGTGAGCGGCGACGAGCCGGCTCCAGTTCCACAGGCAAAAGGGATCACCTATAGGTTGCTTGTCAACACCATCTCCAACCCGCATCTTCAGTATGTGAGTGACAAGGCTACTGCAAAGGAGGGGTGGGACACATTGTGCANTGGAGCAGGGGAGCGTGCAAAAGAGGTGTTGGAGCTGGTCCACACGGACTTGTGCGGACCGATGCAGACCCAGAGCTTTGGAGGCTCTAGGTATTTTCTCACCTTCATTGATGATTTCAGCCGTTACACTGCTGTGTACTTCCTTTCCTCCAAGGACCAGTGCTTTGACAGGTTCAAGGAGTTCAAGGCCATGGTGGAGAACCAATCTGGCAAGAAGATCAAGGCGTTGCGCAGCGACCGCGGTGGAGAGTACCTGAGCAAGGAATTCCAGGACTACCTCGCAGCAGCTGGCATCAAGGCGCAGCGTACCGCGCCGTACTCGCCGCAGCAGAACGGTGTAGCAGAACGCGCCAACCGTACCATTGTGGAGTCGGCGCGCTCCATGCTGCATGTGGCTCGGCTGACCTACGACTTCTGGGCTGAAGCCGTGAGCACTGCGGTCTACATCAAGAACCGCAGTCCAACTAAGGCGCTGGAGCAGATGACGCCGTACGAGGCGTGGTTCGGCAAGAAGCCNGCGCACATGCACGTGCCAAAGGAGAAGCGGCAAAAGTGGGATGCGAAGAGTGCACAGATGCTGATGATTGGCTACGACGTGGCAAGCAAGGCGTATCGCCTCTACGAGAGGGATACAGGCCACGTCATCATCTCCAGGGATGTCGTCTTCAACGAGAGCAACGTCATCGCACCAACATCGTGTATGAAGAGGCAGCAGAACCAGCAGCTGACGAGACAGTGGGAGCAGAAATTCTTCCTGACCCAGTTTCTCCCGATCCTTCCTCCACTGTGACAGTGGGAGAATCACTCTACTCTCCCATGTCTAATGTTGCAGATACAGCAGCTTCATCGGCAGAAGCAGAGGAGGGAGATGTAGCACCACCAGCAGCAGCAGTTGTGCCAGCAGCACCGCGCCAGCCGCCCGCTAACGCTCCAGCACTAGGTCGGAGGTACCCTCTCAGGGTGCGTTACAAGCCTGGTGAGCGCGGCCATTTCTGGATGCTGCAGAAACCAGAACAGATGAACGTTGGAGTTGCAGCAGATTCAGATGAGCCAACGTCATACAAGGAGGCCATGGCTGCACCGGATGTAGCAGATTGGGCGCAAGCCGTGCAGCAAGAGATACAGTCGCAGCTGGACAACGGCACGTGGGAGCTGACTGGGCGTCCACCAGGACGTAAGGTGATCAAGTGCAAGTGGGTGTTCAAGAAGAAGCGGGGAGCAGATGGTAACCTGGAAAAGTACAAGGCGAGGCTGGTCGCCAAGGGCTACTCGCAGCAGGAGGGCATCGACTACACAGAAACGTTTGCCCCTGTTGCAAAGTTTGCCTCTGTGCGCACGCTCCTCTCTTATGCAGCAGCTGAGGACTTCGAGGTTCACCACATGGATGTCAAGACNTACATGGAGCAGCCGGAGGGGTTCGTCATGGATGGCCAGGAGCACCTCGTCTGCAAGCTGCAAAAGTCGCTGTACGGCCTCAAGCAAGCGTCGCGTGCTTGGAACCAGAAGTTGGATGCGGCGTTGCAGTGCATGGGGTTTGAGCGCAGCGAGTGTGACTACAGCGTGTATCGCTGGCAGCATGAGCATGAGATCCTCATCATCATTGTCTATGTGGATGACATGCTCCTCCTTTCCAACAGCATGTCTGCACTGCAAGAGTTCAAGGAAGCCATGCAGGAGCGCTTCCAGATGTCTGATATCGAGGAAGCATCATACTTCCTCGGTATCCAGATCACGCGTGACCGCAAGTCACGCTCTCTCTCGCTGCAGCAGAGCCGCTACATCAAGGATGTTTTGCAGCGGTTCGGCATGGCAGAGGCAAAACCCATCAGCACGCCGCTGGAGACGCGGCAGTACCTCGTGAGCTTCAATGGAGAAGCAAATATAGCTGAGCGGCAGAAGTACCAGAGCGCCGTTGGCAGTCTCATGTACCTGATGGTGGCAACCAGGCCGGACCTCGCACAGGCTGTGAGCGCTGTGAGCCAGCACATGGCTAATCCCGGACCGGAGCACCAGAAGGCAGTGAAGCGGATCTTCCGCTACCTTGCTGGAACCATCAACATCGGCATCACCTACAACGGCAATGACAACAGCATCATCGGCTACACAGATGCAGATTGGGCTTCAAACCCTAAGGACCGCAAGTCCATCTCTGGACATGTGTTCCTCATGAATGGTGGAGCCATCAGCTGGTGCAGCAAGCGGCAGGTGGTCGTGGCCACCTCGAGTACAGAAGCTGAGTACGTATCTCTCAGCTTTGGAGCCAAGGAAGCAATTTGGCTTCAACGTCTCATGGCAGAGATGAGTGGGAGTGCAGCAGTTCCAGTTCCTGTGTGCGTCGACAACCAGAGCGCAATCGCACTCGCCAAGAATCCTGAGCACCATGCACGCACCAAGCACATTGACATCGCATATCATTTCATCAGTCACATGGTGCTGGAGGGTGCTATCAAGCTGGAGTTTACTCCAACCAGCAAGCAGGTCGCTGATTTCTGCACCACGCCAGTGACCCGTGAGAAGCAGCAGTTCTGCATGAAGGCATGTGGACTCAGCCCACTCTGACTGCGGCAAAGTGGGAGATTGTTGGGAAAGGAGCCATCTGGCTTAGATTCAGGTCCACAGGAGCAAGTTCCAGGAAAGTACCAGATGCCTGCTCCGATTGCCAATCCGACTTCACCATTGGAAAGATCAGGTGGAAAAATGTCTACGGTCCAAGTTTGAGGCTGATCCAACGGTCGGATTGGGAGATATGAATTTTCAAAGTTTCAGGGGTCATGGACCGTCGATGTCTGGGTGGGCATGGGTGATGGCTCCATGCCTTAGCCTGAGAAAACAAAAAGGCAAGAGGTCCAGGATCAAGACCTGATGGGAGAAATATCCAAAAAGGTCCTTGGTCTTAGGATTGCCTTGTCAGAGTGTGCTGACTAGGATAAAGGTACCTCTCCTTAAATTTTAGGTGAGGTGAGATCCTTGTGTGCTAGCCATGGACACATGGCGATTCTCCATGGGTTTGTGGGTTATGTGACCACTAGGAGTGTGCCATGAGAGCATTCTCTAGCTCTCTAGGTCGTGTGTGAGTGGTCAGCCCGATTGCTAGGCTGATTTCCTCCCTTGTGTGAGATTATGGACTCTAGTGTGTGAGCCTTAGCCTCCATGGCTAAGTGGTGTGGCTTGTGAGAGGGCTGACTTGCCCAAGCTCTAGCTCTATATGTACTCCATCATTTTGAGTGATTATACAACCATTCTTCAGCACAAGTGATGCCCTTCCAATCACACATGCTCGCTGCTCCAAGGCTCCCTCTCTCCTCAAGTTCCAACACATGGCAAATCCCGGACCTGAGCACCAGAAGGCTGTGAAGCGGATCTTCCACTACCTTGCTGGAACCATCAACATCGCCATCACCTACAACGGCAACAACAACGGCAACGATAACAGCATCATTGGCTATACAAATGCAGATTGGGCTTCAAATCCTTAGGACCGTAAGTCCATCTCTGGACATATGTTCCTCATGAATGGTGGGCCCATTAGCTGGTGTAGCAAGCAGCAGGTGGTCGTGGCCACCTCAAGCACGCAAGTTGAGTACGTCTCTCTCAGCTTTGTAGCCAAGGAAGCAGTTTGGATTCAGCGTCTCATGGCACAGAAGAGTGGGAGTGCAGTAGTTTCCGTTCCTGTGTGCGTCGACAACCAGAGCGCAATCGCACTTGCCAAGAATCCTGAGCACCATGGATATACCAAGCACATTGACATCGTATATCACTTCATCAGGCACATGGTGTAGGAGGGTGCTATCAAGCTGGAGTTTCCTCCAACTAGCAAGCAGGTTGCTGGTTTCTGTACCAAGCCAGTGACCCGTGAGAAGCTGCAGTTTTGCATGAAGGCATGTGGACTCAGCCCACTCTGACTGTGGTAAAGTGGGAGATTGTTGGGAAAGGAGCCATCCGGCTCAGTTTTAGGTCCACAAGAGCAAGTTCCAGGAAAGTACCAGATGCCTCCTCCGATCGTCAATTGGATATAACCATTGGAAAGATCAGGTGGCGAAATGTCTACGATCCAAGTTTCAGGCCGATCTAACAGTTGGATTTGGAGATATGAATTTTCAGAGTTTCGGGGGTCATGGACGGTCGATGTCTGGGTGGGCATGGGTGATGGCTCCATGCCTTAGCCTGAGAAAAGAAAAAGGCAAGAGGTCCAGGGTCAAGACCTGATGGGAGAAATATCTAAAAAGATCCTTGGTCTTAGGATTACCTTGTCAGAGTGTGCTGACTAGGATAAAGGTACCTCTGTTTAATTTTTAGGTGAGGTGAGATCCTTGTGTGCTAGCCATGGATACATGGCAATTCTCCATGGATTTCTGGGTTATGTGACCACTAGGAGTGTGCCATGGGAGAATTATCTAGCTCTCTAGGTCGTGTGTGAGTGGTCAGCCTGATTGCTAGGCTGATATCCTCCCTTGTGTGAGATTGTGGACTCTAGTATGTGAGCCCTAGCCTCCATGGCTAAGTGGTGTGGCTTGTGAGAGGGCTGACTTGCCCAAGCTCTAGCACTATATGTACTCCATCATTTTGAGTGATTGAACAACCATTCTTCAGCACAAGTGATGCTCTTCCAATCACACATGCTTGCTGCTCCAAGGCTCCCNTCTAGCTCTCTAGGTCGTGTGTGAGTGGTCAGCCTGATTGCTAGGCTGATATCCTCCCTTGTGTGAGATTGTGGACTCTAGTATGTGAGCCCTAGCCTCCATGGCTAAGTGGTGTGGCTTGTGAGAGGGCTGACTTGCCCAAGCTCTAGCACTATATGTACTCCATCATTTTGAGTGATTGAACAACCATTCTTCAGCACAAGTGATGCTCTTCCAATCACACATGCTTGCTGCTCCAAGGCTCCCTCTCACATCCAGATCCAACAGTAGTATGACAATACCTGTGATGCTCATGCTCGAGTAAGTCAATGGTGGGATGTCAAAATTCATAGGATTTGGTTTTCCCTTGTGGAGATGGCAATTTCAGACTGTCATGAGGGTGCGTGGCTACTTGAAGATGTTCCTTGGAGAAGAGGTTGAACCTCTAAAAATAGACCCTGGGATATGGAGCGTTGAGTGTCAAAAATGACATGGTGTTTGTGATTCTTGTGACATGAGTGCATGAATCAAAAGCTGTCCACCTCCAAGGAATCACACATGCATCAAAGGCTTATGAGAAGCTTGCACATGTACACCAATCAATGGCTCTCACAAATCGCCTCTTCATCCTTCAAAAGTTGATTTCGATGAGAATGTGTGAGGGAGAGTCGATTCCGGACATTTTGTTGAAGGACTGCCGTAGCAAGTGACCCAAATGAAGTGGGAAATCGACACCAACATGCAGGCCATGATCCTCCTCATGGCGGAACCTGAAACCTAGGGTCCTCTGATCACCGTCTTTGCCAATGGTAGGAGAAGAGTTTGACATATGAGGCACTGTCTCAATACGTGTGTAACGAGTTCATACGTCGCAGCGGTTGTGAGGCTAATATTCAAGCCTATGCTACATAGTACGGAGGTCGTGGCAACAACTCCTGTTCTGGTCAAAGGAGAAGCAAAAGTAGTGGCAATGGAGGAAGAGGCAATGGTGGCGGTGGAAAGAGTTGAAAGCGTCCTGGGAAGTGCCATAACTATGGCAAGAAGGAAGACAAAGATCATGGTGGTAGATATGAGGGCAAAGGAAAGGGTCAGAAGGAGTTGACGAATATTATGACTAAGAGCGTGTTGGTATCCAAGGGAGCAGTACAACTCAAGCGTGGAGCCTACAGGCTCGACTTTGGCACAAACCACCACTCTTTAATGGAGAAGGATGGATTCATCTCCATGGGGGATATTCAATGTTGCGTTAGGTATGCCAACAAAAGCCTTGTCCATACGCAAGGCTAGGGAGATAAATTGATAAGCATCCACGTGAACGGTGCTGAAAAAGACTTCAAGCAAGAGAACGTCATCTACATGCCACCTTTTGCAAAAGGCCTCTTGTGAGTGTCCAAAATCACGGACCACGTCATGACGGTTGTCTTCACAGAAGAGGAGGCCATCATTGTCAAGAACAAGGACATCAAGATCTCCTATCCTAAGGAGAGTCCTCTCGCATAGGTCCGAAGAGTTGATGGGCTTTACATGTTGTAGACCACGGTCCTTAAGAGTACAAACAAGGGATATGCAGCCGTTTAAGAGTCCAAGTCTCCAAAGCCTGATGTTGCACCACAAGCCGTCACCATGGCGACTAACTCCACCGACACAGATTCAAAGGTGTGGCACAGGTGGTTTGGCCATGTGGCCGACAGCATACTACAAAGTATGCAGGAGCACAAAGAGATTCATGGGATGGAGGGATGCAAGGCGAAGGATGATGAACTATGCAAGAAGCTGTGTGAGTCATGCCTCCAATGCAAGGGATAGAGAAAGTCCTTTGAGCGTAACGGGCAACGTGATGTGTGCGGATCATACCAAACTCCTTCAAATAGTGGCAGCAAGTACTTCCTCCATTGATGATTACAGTCGCAAGATGTGGATCTAGTTTCTCAAGACAAATGGAGGGGTCAAGGACAAGCTACACGAGTTTGTCGCCATGGCAGAACGACAGACAAGCAAGAAGGTCAAGGTACTGTGTACGGACAATGGTGGTGAGTACGAGGCGTGCAAAGGCTAGTTGAGCCATCACGACATCAACTACTAGACTACTATGTCTCATACTCTCAAAAACAATGGCATTAGGAAGCGGATAAATTAGCTTATACTTGACATGACACAAAGCATGCTCTGTGATCCCAGTTTCCCACCTCGCTTCTCGACTGAAGCTGGAAGAACTGCTTACTACCGTATGAATCTCACTCTACCAGCCGCGCTTCGAAGACGTGGTAAGAAGCAGAAAGAGAAGTAGCTCAAGATGCCACGTGGAACTTTGTCAGAGAGGAAGCCCGATGCGTAATACTTCACGGTCTTTGGCTGTACTGCCGGGGAAAAGATTCACGTGGGAGAAGGAAGTGGCAACCTGGATGCACGAGCTCACAAGTGTGTAATTATCAGATACGACACTACGCACGAGGCGTACAGGCTCTGGGACTAAGCGCCTAGAAAGCTCATCAAGAGTCAAGATGTCAAGTTTGTAGAAAAGACGCTTGGCAAGGGAGAGTTGGATCCTGTCCATGCTCATAAATTAGGAGAGTGGGTTGTGTTGCTCGAGTCAAGTGATCAAACACCTCAGAACTGCGAGATGATTCTCATGAAAGATGGTCATGTAGGGAGAGTGGCTATGCACGTTGACGGATTTTGATACTAAATTTGAGCCGTCTTAGGCGTCCGAGTCAAAGTCTGAGGCCGATGGCTCTTCCTCAAAAACTGGATCACTGGCAGCGCAAGAGTAACAGAAGTAACCATGCCTAGAAGCACGACCAATAGCACTCTGGCATAGTAACACAACAAGAAACCTCCACCCAAGTACAATACTGAGAGGGTGCAATGGACCGGACTGAGCAAGTCATACTTGGCTAAGGGAGAGCCTTGTTAAGAAAGGAGTCATCCGGCTCAGTTTCACGGCTACATGAGCAAGCTCTTGGAGACTACTCAACATCTGCTCTTGTTGTCAATCCGCTTTCACCATTACAAAGACCAGGTGGCAGATAATGTATGGTCCAAGTTTCAGGCCAATACAGCGCTCAGATTGAGAGGTATGAATTTTCAACGTTTTGAGGATCATGGATCGCCGATCTTTGGATAACCATGGGCGATTGCTCCATGCCTTAACTTGAGAAAAGAAAAAGGCAAGAGGTCTAGGGTGAAGACCTGATGGGAGAAATGTCCAAAAAGGTCCTAGATTCCATGCTTGCCTTCATAGAGAGTAGTGACTAGGAAAAAGGTGTCTCTCTTTACTTTTAAGGTGAGGTAAGATCCTTGTGTGCTAGGCATGGATATATGGCGATTCTCCATGGGATTCTGGGTTATGTGACCAGTAGGATGGTACCATGAGTGCATTTTCTAGCTCTCTAGGTCGTATGTGAGTGGTCAACCAAATTACTAGGTTGATTTCCTCTCTTGTGTGATCTTATGGACTTCAGTTTGTGAGCCTTAGCCTCCATGGCTAAGTAGTGTAGCTTGTGAGAAGGCTGACTTACCCAAGCTCTATCTTTATGTGTATTCCATCATTTTGAGTGATTCAATTACCATTTTTCAGAAAAAGTGATTTCCTTTTAGTCGTACATGTTTGCTGCTCCAAGGCTCCCTATCTTCTCCAGTTCCAATATTCCTACGTACCGTTGTAGAGCATCGACTTTATCTCCTATTTTACAGGTTTTACCCACTTTGCTACATCTGGTGTTGTTGGATCTGGAGGAGAGAGCGAGCCTTGGAGCAGCGAGCATGTGTGATTGGAAGGGCATCACTTGTGCTCAAGAATGGTTGTTGAATCACTCAAAATGATGGACTATATATAGAGCTAGAGCTTGGGCAAGTCAGCCTTCTCACAAGCCACGCCACATAGCCATGAAGGCTAAGGCTCACACACTAGAGTCCATAATCTCACACAAGGGAGGAAAGCAGCCTAGCAATCAGGCTGACCACTCACACACGACCTAGAGAGCTAGAAAATGCTCTCATGGCACACTCCTAGTGGTCAGATAACCCACAATCCCATTGAGAATCGCCATGTGTCCATGGCTAGTACACAAGGATCTCACCTCACCTAAAAGGTAAAGAAAGGTACCTTTATCCTAGTAAGCACACTATGACAAGGCAATCCTAAGACCAAGGACCTTTTTGGATATTTCTCCCATCAGGTCTTGACCCTGGATTTCTTCCCTTTTTCTTTTCTCAGGCTAAGGCATGGAGCCATCGCCCATGGTCACACAGATATCGGCGGTCGATGACCTCGGAAACTACAAAAATTCATATCTCCCAATCCGACCGTTGGATCGGCCTCAAACTTGGTCCATAGACATTTTGCAACCTTATGTCGGATCGACGATCGAAGCAGGCATCTGGTACTTTTCTGGAACTTGCTCCTGTGGATCTGAAAGTGAGCCGGATGGCTCCTTTCCCAACAATCTCCCACTTTGCCGCAATCAGAGTGGGCTGAGTCCACATGCCTTCATGCAGAGCTGCTGCTTCTCACAGGTCACTAGCTAGGTGCACAAATCAGCGACGTGCTTGCTTGTTGGAGTAAACTCCAGCTTGATAGCACCCTCCTACACCATGTGCCTGATGAAATGATATGCGATGTCAATGTGCTTGGTGCGTGCATGGTGCTCAGGATTCTTGGCAAGTGCAATTGCACTCTGGTTGTCAACGCGCACAGGAACTGGGACTGCTATACTCCTACTCATCTCCGCCATGAGACGTTGGAGCCAAGCTGCTTCCTTGGCTCCAAAGCTGAGAGAGACGTACTCACCTTCCTTGCTTGAGGTAGCCACGACCACCTACCGCTTGCTGCACCAGCTCATGGCCCCACCATTCATGAGGAATACATGTCCAGAGATGGACTTGCGGTCCTCAGGGTTTTAGGCCCAATCTGCGTTTGTGTAGCTGTTGATGCTGTTGTCATTGCCGTTGTAGGTAATGTCGATGTTGATGGTTCCAGCAAGGTAGCAAAAGATCCGCTTCACTGCCTTTTGGTGCGCAAGTCCGGGGTTTACCATGTGCTGGCTCATAGCGCTAACAGCCTGTGCGAGGTCCAGCCTGGTTGCCACCATCTGGTACATGAGGCTGCCGACGGCGCTCTGGTATTTCTGCCGCTCAGCTACATTTGCCTCTCCATTAAAGCTCTCGAGATACTACCGCGTCTCCAGCGGCGTGCTGATGGGTTTTGCCTCTGCCATGCCGAAGCGTTCCAAGACATCCTTGATGTAGCAGCTCTGCTACAGCGAGAGAGAGCGTGATTTGCGGTCACGCGTGATCTGGATACCGAGGAAGTATGACGCCTCCCCGAGATCAGACATCAAAAAGCGCTCTTACATAGCCTCCTTGAACTCCTGCAGTGCAGACATGCTGTTGGAAAGGAGGAGCATGTCATCCACATAGAGAATGATGATGAGGATCTCATGGTCATTCTGCCAGCGATACACGCTGCAGTCACACTCGCTGCGCTCGAACCCCATGCAGTACAACGCCGCATCCAACTTCTGGTTTCAAGCACGCGATGCTTGCTTGAGGCTGTACAACGACTTCTGCAGCTTGCAAACCAGGTGCTCCTGGCCATCCATGACGAACCCCTCTGGCTGCTCCATGTAAATCTCCTCCTCCAAGTCACCATTCAAGAATGCCGTCTTGACATCCGTGTGGTGAACCTCAAAGTCCTTAGTTGCTGCATAAGAGAGGAGTGTACGCACAGAGGCAAACTTTGCAACAGGGGCAAAAGTTTCCGTGTAGTCAATGCCCTCCTGCTGCGAATAGCCCTTGGCGACCAGCCTCACCTTGTACTGTTCCAGGTTACCATCTGCTCTTCGCTTCTTCTTGAAGACCCACTTGCATTTCATCACCTTACGTCCAGCTGGACGCTCAGTCAGCTCCCACGTGCCGTTGTTCAGCTGCGACTGTATCTCCTGCTGCACAGCTTGCGCCCAATCTGCCGAATCTGGTGACGCCATGGCTTCCTTGTACGACATGGACTCATCAAAGTCTGCTATAACTACGACGTTCATGTGGTCTGGTTTTTGGGGCATCCAGAAATGCCCGCACTCACCAGGCTTGTAGCGCACCCTGAGAGGGTACCTCCGACCTGGTACTGGAGCGTTAGCAGGCGGCTGACGCAGTGCTGCTGGCACAACTGCTTCTGCTGGTGGTGCTACATCTCCCTCCTCTGCTTCTGCCGATGGAGCTGTTGTATCTGTTGCATCAGACATGGGAGAGTAGAGTGATTCTCCCACTGTCATAGTAGAGGAAGTATCGGGAGAAACTCGGTCAGGAAGCATTTCTGCTCCCACTGTCTCGTCAGCTGCTTATTCTGCTGCCTCTTCACACACAATGTTGGTGCCGATGACGTTGCTCTTGTTGAAAACGACGGATGTCATCGGTCGATGACCCCAGAAACTACGAAAATTCATATCTCCCAATCCGAGTGTTGGATCGGCCTCAAACTTGGACCGTAGACATTTTGCCACTTGATCTTTCCAATGGTGAAGTCGGATTAACGATCGGAGCAGGAATCTGGTACTTTCCTGGAACTTCCTCCTATGGCCCTAAACAGAGCCGGATGGCTCCTTTCCCAACAGGTGTAGCCATGGCCTCCTTGTACGATATCGGTTTATCAAAGTTTCTAGAACTACGACGTTCATCAGGTCTGGTTTTTTTAGCATCTAAAACTGCCCGCGCTTACCAGGCTTGTAGCGTACCTTGAGAGGGTATCTTTGACTTGATGAGCGTTGGTAGGGGACTTGCTCAGTGCTGCTAGCACAACTGCTATTGCTGGTGGTGTTGCATCTTGGTCCTCTACTCCCAGTGTGGTTCTCCACCATGGCGTTGAACTCCTTGAACCTGTCAAAAAACCGGTCTTTGGAGGAAAGGAAATACACAAGAGTGTATGGGCTGAAACCATCAATGATGGTGAGAAAGTACCTAGAGCGTACAAAGCTTCAAGGCACACAAATCTGTGTAGACCAGCTGTTGTACCTCCTTTGCGCGCTCCCCTGCTCCAGAGAATGCCTGGCAATGCTGCTTTCCCTCCAGAGAGCTGATGTACAACTGCTGCTCAACGTTAGAGATGGTGGATAAGTCACGCACCATCTACCTTGTTCGAAGTTGCTGCAAGGCGCACATGCCGATGTGGCTGTAGCGCGCATGCCAGGTTTTGCAATCTGTGCCCTGCACCACTTCTGCCAGACTCTGCTTGCACAAGATCTTGGTCGCCCCCAACAGGCCATACGTGTTGCCATCTTTCACCGACCTGGCAAACTCCTCTCCTGTTTCCTTGTCGAGGATGCAGTTATAGTCATCGTCAAGGACGAGTCGCAGTCATGAGTTGGTGAGAGAGGACACAAAGAGAAAGTTGAATATTTACAGTAACCCATGGAACACGCCCACTTTAATCCAACGTGGGGTCTCCAACACATCTTCAAAATCGCAATCCCTTCAATATATACCATGCTATCATCACCCAAAGCAATCGGTCCAGGAGGAATGGAGAGCAGCTACGCAAAGCACTCCTTGTTGTGCGTCAGACTCTTGGTACTCCCTAAGTCCTTGTACCATGCCAAATCCGTATTCTCCTGCGACATGTCAGAGTTTTCCATGAAGAGGCAATCGCGCACCTCCTTGACCATGTTCATGTTGCCAAAATGGCGTACGCCGGTAAGGTTCTGCTGACGCTACTGTGATTGCTCCTGCTATTCCTGTGGAGATTGCTGCTTTTGCTGTTCTTGTTGTTGCTCTCTCTGGTCCCTCTTGAATTGAAAGTACTCTTTGTTATGGCTCCCCTCTTTCAAGCAATAGTGGCACATGCAGTTCTTCTTACTTCTCTGCTCCCCAGACAACTGTTGTTGTTGTTTGCGTAAGTCCATGGCCATGAAAGCTGCTTCACTGCTCGTGCTGCCGCCATTGCGCTTAGCTATACTGCGACACAGTTCTACCTACACCACGTGTGTGCAGAAGAATACCATGTCGAAATTTGCCTGGCACTCCAATGTCTCTCTCATTCCAACATCTCTTGTTGGGAGTCACCTCAGTAAGAGTAGGACAAAGCGCAAATCTTCCACAAGGTTGCCGGCCGCTTTCAACAGCTTCGCCAAATCCTTAACCCTGTCCAAGTACGCCTCCATCCCTTGGCCACCCTGCATTTTCAACGCCATCATCTTTTCCTCCAAAAGCATGAGGAATGCACGATCTTGCTCTTATACTTCTTGTACAATGTGTTCTTCCCCTCGTCACTCACGTACTATAAATGTGGGTTAGAGATTTTGGAAAAGGAGCCATCGGGCTAAATTTCAGGTCCACAAGAGCAAGTTCCAAGAAAGTACCAGATGCCTACTCCGATCCTAAATCCGACTTCACCATTGAAAAGATCAGGTAGCAAAATATCTACGGTCTAAGTTTGAGATCGATCCAACAGTCGGATTGTGAGATATGAATTTTCGAAGTTTTTAAGGTCATCGACCACCGATATCCGGGTGATCATGGGCGATGGCTCCATGCCTTAGCCAAAGAAAAGAAAAAGGCAAGAGGTCCAGGGTCAAGACCTGATGGGAGAAATATCCAAAAAGGTCCTTGGTCTTAGGATTGCCTTGTTAGAGTATACTGACTAGGATAAAGGTACCTCTCCTTACTTTTTAGGTGAGGTGAGATCCTTGTGTACTAGTCATGGACACATGGCGATTCTCCATGGGTTTGTAGGTTATGTGACCACTAGGAGTCTGCGATGAGAGCATTTTCTAGCTATCTAGGTTGTCTGTGAGTGGTCAGCCTGATTGCTAGGCTGATTTCCCCCTTGTGTAAGATTTTGGACTCTAGTGTGTGAGCCTTAGCCTCCATGGCTAAGTGGTGTGGCTTGTGAGAGGGCTGACTTGTCCAAGCTCTAGCTCTTTATGTACTCCATCATTTTGAGTGATTCAATAACCATTCTTCAACACAAGTGATGCCCTTCCAATCACACATGCTCGCTTCTCGAAGGCTCCGTCTCTCCTTGAGTTCCAATACTAGATTCTTGGATTGCCTTGTCAGAGTGTGATGACTAGGAAAAAGGCACCTCTCCTTACTTTTTGGGTAAGTTGAGATCCTTGTGTGCTAGCCAAGGATACATGGTGATTCTCCATGGGATTGTGGGTTATGTGACAACTAGGCATGTGCCATGAGAGCATTTTTTACCTCTCTAGGTCGTGTGTGAGTAGTCTGCTTGACTGCTAGGCTGATTTCCTCCCTTGTGAGAGATTATGGACTCTAGTGTGTGTGCCTTATCCTCCATGGCTAAGTGGTGTGGCTTGTGAGAGGGCTGACTTCCCCAAGCTCTAGCTCTATATATACTCCATCATTTTGATTGATTAAATAACCATTCTTTAGCACAAGTGATGCCCTTCCAGTCCCATGTGGTCGCTACTCCAAGGCTCCCTCTCTCCTCCAGTTCCAACACTTAGTATAAGAGCCAAGTTCTGCCACTTTCAGCCAGCACTGGCAGTCCCTTTGAGAGTGACCGATTGGGCTATAACCCTCACCAAATTTTGACAATCCAATACTTGATCTTCAAATTCGAGAAACAAGCTTTCAAACGAGCCCAAGACTAAGAAGATCCAACAGTCGGACTGAAAGTTATGCTCAAAACGAGGTCGGTCAGGGCTACACTCTGAAACATCATTTACAAGGTGGCTGGTGTGAGCAAGAATAGGAGCAAAAGCATATCCTGTTTTGAAGAAGACATATCTTTCAAAATCTCCTGTTGATGACCCTGTTTTATCGTTCGATCTGAAATGCTTTTAGCTGAATTTTGCAATGGTGGGCATAGTTTTTGAAAATTCCTAATCTGTTGGCCTCTACAGTCTACTTTTTGTCCGACAGATTTCTGGCAGAAACAGCAGCGGAAGCAAGGATAACACCGCCACTCAAGGGCATTGCTGAGCATCACCAAAGCTTAAAATGACAGTAGCAAGCATGGTAACAGCAGCTCAACCCTTGGAGTGGCTGGAAGGACGTGCCAACTTCACATTTTGGAAGATCTTTACGCGCCTCCTTTTGGAGGAGAGGGGCTTGAGGTAGGAGGTGAGCGACGATGAGCGTGCTCCACCTCCATAGGCAAAATGCATCACCGTAGCAAAGGTGGTGGCGGGGAAGACGCCGCAAAAAATGCAACAGATGCAAGTTCATCGACAACTGCAGCGGTGGCATATGAGGAGTGGAAAGAGAACGACAGGTAATGTTGGAACTTGAGGAGAGAGGGAGCCTTGGAGCAGCGAGCATGTGTGATTGGAAGGGCATCACTTGTGCTGAAGAATGGTTGTTCAATCACTCAAAATGATGGAGTACATATAGAGCTAGAGCTTGGGCAAGTCAGCCCTCTCACAAGCCACACCACTTAGCCATGGAGGCTAAGGCTCACACACTAGAGTCCATAATCTCACACAAGGGAGGAAATCAGCCTAGCAATCAGGCTGACCACTCACACACGACCTAGAGAGCTAGAGAATGCTCTCATGGCACACTCCTAGTGGTCACATAACCCACAAACCCATGGAGAATCGCCATGTGTCCATGGCTAGCACACAAGGATCTCACCTCACCTAAAAAGCAAGGAAAGGTTCCTTTATCCTAGTCAGCACACTCTGACAAGGCAATCCTAAGACCAAGGACCTTTTTGGATATTTCTCCCATCAGGTCTTGATCCTGGACCTCTTGTCTTTTTTTTTTTCTCAGGCTAAGGCATGGAGCCATCACCCATGCCCACCCAGACATCGACGGTCCATGACCCCCGAAACTTCGAAAATTCATATGTCCCAATCCGACCGTTGGATTGGTCTCAAACTTGGGCTCTAGACATTTTGCCACCTGATCTTTCCAATGATGAAGTCGGATCGACGATCGGAGCAAGCATCTGGTACTTTCCTGGAACTTGCTCCTGTGGACCTGAAACTAAGCCAGATGGCTCCTTTTCCAACAATCTCCCACTTTGCCGCAGTCAGAGTGGGCTGAGTCCACATGCCTTCATGCAGAACTGCTGCTTCTCACGGGTCACTGGCTTGGTGCAGAAATCAGCGACCTGCTTGCTGGTTGGAGTAAACTCCAGCTTGATAGCACCCTCCTGCACCATGTGCCTGATGAAATGATATGCGATGTCAATGTACTTGGTGCGTGCATGGTGCTCAGGATTCTTGGCGAGTGCGATTGCGCTCTGGTTGTCGACGCGCACAGGAACTGGAACCGCTGCACTCCCACTCATCTCTGCCATGAGACGTTGGAGCAAAACTGCTTCCTTGGCTCCAAAGCTGAGAGATACGTACTCAGCTTCAACTGATGGCCCCACCATTCATGAGGAACACATGTCCAGAGATGGACTTACGGTCCTCAGGGTTTGAAGCCCAATCTGCGTCTGAGTAGCCGATGATGCTGTTGTTATTGCCGTTGTAGGTGATGCTGATGTTGATGGTTCCAGCAAGGTAGCGGAAGATCCGCTTCACTGCCTTCTGGTGCTCCGGTCCGGGATTAGCCATGTGCTGGCCCACAGCACTCACAGCCTGTGCGAGGTCCGGCCTGGTTGCCACCATCAGGTACATGAGACTGCCGACGGCGCTCTGGTACTTCTGCCGCTCAGCTGCATTTGCTTCTCCATTGAAGCTCACGAGGTACTGCCGTGTCTCCTGCGGCGTGCCAATGGGTTTTGCCTCTGCCATGCCGAACCGCTGCAAAACATCCTTGATGTAGCGGCTCTGCTGCAGCCAGAGAGAGCGTGACTTGCGGTCACGCGTGATCTGGATACCGAGGAAGTATGATGCTTCCCCGAGATCAGACATCTGGAAGCGCTCCTGCATGGCTTCCTTATACTCCTGCAGTGCAGACATGCTGTTGGAAAGGAGGAGCATATCATCCACATAGACAATGATGATGAGGATCTCATGCTCATGCTGCCAGCGATACACGCTGTAGTCACAACCGCTGCGCTCAGACCCCATGCACTGCAACGCCGCATCCAACTTCTGGTTCCAAGCACGCGACGCTTGCTTGAGGCCGTACAGCGACTTCTGCAGCTTGCAGACCAGGTGCTCCTGGCCATCCATGACGAACCCCTCCGGCTGCTCCATGTAGATTTCTTCCTCCAAGTCACCATTCAAGAATGCCGTCTTGACATCCATGTGGTGAACCTCGAAGTCCTCAGCTGCTGCATAAGAGAGGAGCGTGCGCACAGAGGCAAACTTTGCAACAAGGGCAAAAGTTTCTGTGTAGTCGATGCCCTCCTGTTGCGAGTAGCCCTTGGCGACCAGCCTCGCCTTGTACTTTTCCAGGTTACCATCTGCTCCCCGCTTCTTCTTAAAGACCCACTTGTACTTGATCACCTTACGTCCTGGTGGATGTTCAGTCAGCTCCCACGTGCCGTTGTCCAGCTGCGACTGTATCTCCTGCTGCACGGTTTGCGCCCAATCTGCTGCATCCGGTGCAGCCATGGCCTCCTTGTATGATGTTGGCTCATCTGAATCTGCTGCAACTGCGACGTTCATCTGTTGTGGTTTCTGCAGCATCCAGAAATGGCCGCGCTCACCAGGCTTGTAACGCACCCTAAGAGGGTACCTGCGACCTGGTGCTGGAGCGTTAGTGGGTGGCTGGCGCGGTGCTCCTGGCACAACTACTGCTGTTGGTGGTGCTATATCTCCCACCTCTGCTTCTGCCGATGAGGCTGCTGTATCTGCAACATCAGACATGGGAGAGTAGAGTGATTCTCCCACTGTCACAAGAGAGGAAGGATCGGGAGAAACTAGGTCAGGAAGAATTTCTGCTCCAACCGTTTCGTCAGCTGCTGGTTCTGCTGCCTCTTCACACACGATGTTGGTACCGATGACGTTGCTCTCATTGAAGACGACATCCCTGGAGATGATGACGTGGCCTGTATCCCTCTCGTAGAGGCGATACGCCTTGCTTGCCACGTCGTAGCCAATCATCAACATCTGCGCACTCTTCGCGTCCCACTTTTGCCGCTTCTCTTTTGGCAGGTGCATGTGCGTCAAGCTGCCAAACGCGCGAAGATGACCCACGCTCGGCTTCTTGCCGAACCACGCCTCGTACGGCGTCATCTGCTCCAGGGCCTTGGTTGGACTACGGTTCTTGATGTAGACCGCAGTGCTCACGGCTTCAGCCCAGAAGTCGTAGGTCAGCCAGGCCGCGTGCAGCATGGAGCGCACCGACTCCACAATGGTACGATTGGCGCGTTCTGCTACACCGTTCTGCTGCGGTGAGAATGGCACGGTACGTTGCGCCTTGATGCCAGCTGCTGCGAGGTAGTCTTGGAATTCCTTGCTCAGGTACTCTCTACCGCGGTCGCTGCGCAACGCCTTGATCTTCTTGCCAGATTGGTTCTCCACCATGTCCTTGAACTCCTTGAACCTGTCAAAGCACTGGTCCTTGGAGGAAAGGAAGTACACAGCAGTGTAACGGCTGAAATCATCAATGAAGGTGAGAAAATACCTAGAGCCTCCAAAGCTCTGGGTCTGCATCGGTCCGCACAAGTCCGTGTGGACCAGCTCCAACACCTCTTTTGCACGCTCCCCTGCTCCAGAGAACGCCTCGCGGTGTTGCTTCCCCTCCAAACATCTGATGCATAACTGCTGCTCAAAGTTAGAGATGGTAGGCAGGTCACGCACCATCTGCTTTGCTTGAAGCTGCTGCAAGGCGCGCATGCCGATGTGGCCGTAGCGCGCATGCCAGATCTCACCATCTGTCGCCTGCACCACTGCTGCAAGACT
>SZWC01001478.1:932-23708 GCA_023375785.1 Penium margaritaceum
AGATATAGACATAGATATAGATATAGATATAGATATAGATATTGATATAGATATAGATATAGATATAGATATAGATATATATAGCTATAGATATATATATAGATACAAATATAGATATAGCTTTATATGTATAGATATCGATATAGATATGGAAATAAATCTAGATATAAATATATACATATATATATGTATAACGATATACGTATGGATATATGTCTTCATATAGATAGTGATCTAGATGCTAGTTTATATATAAACATGGAGATGAGATTTTACAAGATATATATATATATATATTGGTAGAGACATATGAGTAAACCTATATGTTAGTATGGATCACGAGGTATTACTATGAATGCGACTTAGAGTTATGCTTACATTGTAATGGAAACATACTTTAACGTAAAAAATTAATAGATCAGATGAGAATTCCTATTCATGAATGTCTTCATTCAGTAAGTCTTTTAAACGTTTCCTTTTATAAAGAATACTTATTCTTCCAAAAGTTCCTTGTTATCGACATCTACAAACATTTCTCTAAATCTGTATAGAATTACAGAACTGATGAGAAATGGGTTCTTACGAACTTGTTCATGTAAAAGCATGAACGTTTCTGTATAAAGATAGTTTTTTTAGCATGAATCTGATTCATAATCTGATTTTAACAATTTTATGTTGAATTAGTAACAAGAAATGGCATTGCTATAGCATGAAAGTGTCGTGTATGTCAATTTGTCTTATTAGAGCATAACGTTTTGTGTTAGTATTACATCCATTCTGATTTCGATCCCCAAGGAAAGATACAGTTAGTAGTACAGCAAGAGCAATGCACAACGACATGCATTCGAGCTAAGCCAGGCCATCGAGATTAGGTAAATTACAACAGCTATGTCGGAAGTGGACGTGCATCCTTGACTATCCACATAAGGAGTTGTAAGTTATGTTCCATTATTAATACACCCCATTCCTCTAATCATGTTTCATTTTTTATTTTAGGGACAAAATGTACAAGGTAAAAACAAGGGTTCTCAATTCCTGACTTGCATTGATGATCAAACTATCATTAGATGGAAAGGACGTGATAAATTTCCATNTAGATATAGATATAGATATAGATATAGATATAGATATAGATATAGATATATATAGCTATAGATATATATATAGATACAAATATAGATATAGCTTTATATGTATAGATATCGATATAGATATGGAAATAAATCTAGATATAAATATATACATATATATATGTATAACGATATACGTATGGATATATGTCTTCATATAGATAGTGATCTAGATGCTAGTTTATATATAAACATGGAGATGAGATTTTACAAGATATATATATATATATATTGGTAGAGACATATGAGTAAACCTATATGTTAGTATGGATCACGAGGTATTACTATGAATGCGACTTAGAGTTATGCTTACATTGTAATGGAAANTTTGTCTTATTAGAGCATAACGTTTTGTGTTAGTATTACATCCATTCTGATTTCGATCCCCAAGGAAAGATACAGTTAGTAGTACAGCAAGAGCAATGCACAACGACATGCATTCGAGCTAAGCCAGGCCATCGAGATTAGGTAAATTACAACAGCTATGTCGGAAGTGGACGTGCATCCTTGACTATCCACATAAGGAGTTGTAAGTTATGTTCCATTATTAATACACCCCATTCCTCTAATCATGTTTCATTTTTTATTTTAGGGACAAAATGTACAAGGTAAAAACAAGGGTTCTCAATTCCTGACTTGCATTGATGATCAAACTATCATTAGATGGAAAGGACGTGATAAATTTCCATTCAATCAATGAAATATTGTCTATCAAACGTTGTTTTTTCATCAAATTGCTGCATGAAGCTGTTCAGTTTCTATATCAAGCATTGTTTTTCTCACTAAATATGTTTATATTAGAGCACGTTCAGATGGTCATTACTCGTACAATGGGTTTTTGCTAATCTATCTGTGTAGAAGATGTTTTCGCGTAAAGAATAGTGACTTCTTGGTTCCCTAAAACACACCCCTTGCAATGCATTTTCTTTTCCGTTTGTGTGTAGGGTTCTTTTTAACCATAATTCCTAAAGCTGCATTTTTGTGGACTTCTACTTGGTCCAACATTTGTCCGGAATTTCATTCCTATCTACAATGATACATTTGTCAATAATGTTGACGTATTCTACTTCATTTAAAACAAATTGTAAGTTTTCAATTGACATTGCTTCAATAGAAATAATACACACTCTTTCATCGACATTCAAATCAGCTTTGTCGAGTGGTATTGGTTGAGAATAGGCTCTACCATTGATCGCCGCCTGAATCAGGCCTAGGCACTAACGCCTTAATGTACATGGCCATTGTGTTGGGTCAGCCAAGGAACCTTGCCCCCCAGGTCAAAGATACAAATTTTGAATTAATCATTTTATTTAAAATTAGATTTGACATTTAGTTACATTGATTCTTTGTTGGGCTAAATAAAACAAGATTGAGCAAAAATGCCCGTTTTGTCAATTGAGAGCAAACAATCGTTATGATTTTTGTCCTACCATTCAAATTTCTCCAGTTTTACATGGAAACCTCAATCAAACCCTACCCCAAGGTACATATGAGCTTTTTTTTGCGAGGGATTTATTGGGCCCCATACGAACGCAGCCTACCAAGTTCCCTTTTGACACTCGGTGAGTCTCAGACTCCCCATGTAAACCACACACACCCCCCTTCAAAATTCACAAACCACTCAAAAGAAGGGTTTGTGAATACGCAAAAGATTTTTCAATGTAAGCATGTTAAGTTTGCATCACATGAAGTATCAACATGTTGTTTTTCCTAGCTGTTTGTGGGTAAAGTGGCAGTATTCTCACGTTAGCGTGTAGGGGAGTCTTATGCTTGAAAACAAAATTTAAGGTGGTTTATTCTTCTGACTTCAAGATAGGGAATACACACATTCGAATTATGTTTGGCTAGTTTTTGGTTCTCCCATGATCTAGGACACACGCTGCATTAGCCAACTAACATTCAAAGTCAGAAGCAATTGGCAGGATTCAATTGATTGTAGCATTGGTTGCCAAATTGCAAAAGGTGCACTTGCGAATCCTCATTCTGTTTTCTTGGAAACACGCAAACTCCCTGGGTTCATGCAAACCATAGTCAAACCCTACCACGCATTAAATTTGGGGTTTTAGGGTTTTAGTTTTTCGTGGGCTCCTGCTGGACCCCCTCCCACAAGGCATAACAGGGACCATGTTAATGCTTGGGAGTTGTATAATACCCATGCAAAACACGAGACCCCCCTCAGTCATTCACATACCACTTGGAAGATGGGTCTATGTATGTTGAGAAAACATTGTTGACTTAAGCATGTGAACATTGCATCGCATGCAACGTCAACCTGGTGCATTCTCATGCTATTTATGGGTAAAATATAAACGTTCTCATGTCTGCGGATAGGGGATGTTATTCCTTTGAATGCTTGGTGAGATGGTTATATTATTCTGATCACCAAGTAGGGAAGAGACATAATCTAATTTCATTGCTAATCTGTACATGCACCCTTCTTTGTTTTTTTGCTACTTTTGCTTTTCCTATGATGTGGGAAAGACGCCAGGTTGGCTAATCAAAACCTAAAATAAGAGGCATTTAGTTGGAGTTGATTGATTGTAGCATGAGGTAACTTTTCTCGTTTGGCCATGTCTTTTGATATCCTTTGAAAACTTGCCGCATTTTGGTGTCCTCATCCACAGTTGCCATAGAGTGTCCCTCGACATCAGATTTGGCCATAAAAAACTACAGTCCGTAGCCTACTTTATTGTTCTAGCCATAATCAAGTGCTTGACGGCTCTTCCATTCAGATGTGACTGTAACAAACCTGGCATAACCTATGCCACTTTCTTAAAAGAACTTGACCGGCGCCTTTATTCCTAAAGGCATGCCACGTTCCATGTAAGAGAATTGAGGGGATCCCCCATTTGGTCTTCTGGACGGCTAGGAGGACTCCTTTCCAACCAGCCTCGTGAAGCGGAAGCTTTGAAGAAGCTTCCTCCTCACAAAAGGGCGCAATCCAGCCATTGCTGGAGGCCTTGCAACCTCCAGCGGCGGAACGCGAGCCCATTGTGAGTATTCATGATGGGCTAAGCGGGGACCACGCGGTCGCATTGGGCATGACCCAATGCGTCATTGTAAGGGGTCCCCACTTATCAAGGGGCCCCTCACAAGGCCCCTCGCCATGACAAGGGGGCTCACGAGGGGCCACGGATGGGACCACCCCGCCAAAAGCCACCTCCACTTGGTGGCGTGGCAAACACATTTTTGTTAAATGTATTGGCCACATCATCGGACGAGATGCATCTAATGGTGGCAAAGCACCCTCACACGCACGAAGATGATATGCCACCTCCTCCCTAACCCTAATCACACCAGAAGCTTAGGGTTTTCACGTGGACAATATAGCATACTTTAACGGTTTTACTTGACGAGAGAAATGCATCTATCCTCTTTCTTCCATCTAGGGTTGCCCTTTGACGAGAATGGACTCTGTGCCCTGACCTTGGTTGGGGTATGCTTGTGAGAGGTGTCATTTGTGAGATACTTCAATGTATGGCGAAGTCAATCTCCACCACCAACCTCTACGATTTCCATGAGAAATTTGGTCCAAGGGCTCACTCACCCACAGAGACTTGCAACCCTTTTGCTCGCAGTGTTACATCGGTATTCAGAAGCTAGTCGTCACCCTTGGTGACTTAGTTGCTGGATGATGTGGGACTTGCTCAGTCACCGATAGGAAGCCGTAGCCACCACTTCACTCCTTCTCTCTCAAGTCTGACGCAGCAGATTGATTGGCCGACGGCTCCACTATCCTTAGAATGGAACAAAAGCAACAGAGTAGGACTTTGAAGAGGCGCTGCAGGTAGCAGACTTCTTCAGACACTGCATGCAGCATACCATTGGAAAGCGTAGGAGACCAAATTAAGATAATGGTAGAATTTGCCCAATTTCAACAATTACATTGCAACCTACGTCCCAGATACCAAACCCTCCAAAACAGGTCTTTCCTTCCTATTTCATCCAAGAAAGAATTTATGTGTTGTGCCACTTGCAAGGGAAACGCTGCCAAAAAAAAATCAATGTTCTTGGCTATGATTTCATGCTTTCTTGTTACTTCATTCCACGAGTGTAAGGTGAAAAGGAGGGATGTTTCCACACTTTTCTTTGCAAAGGATGTGGAAATTGTGTAGAACCATTCCATCCCGCTCACCTCAGCCAAGAGTGCTTGAAACAACTGACAGAGATTGTTTGTGAATCTTTATTCACTTACCACCACACTCTTAGTTAGCTCATGTAACCCCTCCCTTCCCTTGCCACCTTTCACCCCTCCCTATCAGTCATAGTGGGAGGCGGTCTCCCCATGTCCATGGCAAGAGAAGGCCCTCCAAATACTCAAGCAAAGGATAGTGGCCTAAGCGCATCCGAGAATTGTGATCTTTGTAAGATTTCATCGACAAAGCGTGCTTGTGGGACGGGCATTGGTCACCCAACATCCACCAATTTCGCAAAGATGCCGCCTGGTGGGAGCCGTGCCGCTAAGGACATCGTGTAGGGAAACAAAGAAGCCAAAAGGTGGTGTAAACTCCACGCATGGGTGATAAAGCCGGGGGTCTTGGCAACCTGCATAGCAGACGTGATGGATGCAGAACCCATCGTTGTAGAGGGCGAAGACGATGACGTTGGAGCATATGACGACCAGCTCTGCTTGTTGGCCCAAGATGAAGAGGACGATGATCCTCTCAAGGGTATTGATGCAGCCACTTCAGCATAGGTCAGGCAACCACAAATCCTCCAAGCCGCAGGACATTTACAAGCAGTGTGCGGATGGCAAGTCCAAGACAAGCACCCTCACATGTTACTGCTGTGTGAAGATTGAGCACAATGCGTTTGAATACCGCAAGCACCAGAAGGATTGTGCTGGTGGAAACACAAATGAACAGCGTGAAGACAAGCAAGATCAGGGACAAGGAAACCGCCAGAATGCCAAGGTCATGAATGGTGGTCGCGGACCATTAGATCGTGGGAAGGGTTTTTGAATCTCCTAGTGGACGGTAGTAGACAACCAATACGGGCTATGGCTGAGAGATCCTTGGATTTTGATCATGCTTTCATGTTTTAAGATGATGATGTAAAACAGTTGGAATGCCTCAGAAGGGCTTTGTTTTCTGTTGTTCTTTGTTCCCCCATCAACAATGACACCATGTATCTCTTCTGCCATTGTCCACTCTTGCATCTCATAGATGATAAATGCTTACAAACCCTTACTTGCTTGATCGTTACCACACAATAGAAAGCAAAGCAAGTTTTCAAGTTGGAAAATGTAGTCCATAAGATGGACTCGCTCACTCAAGTGATTGTTGTAGTTTCAGTCTTTGGGGGTCTCAAGGAAGAACTCTTAAATGGATAGCAACTCTTGTCCGATGCAACTCGAGGACTATTGTGTTTTTTAAACCCGTAGTGACAAAGCCACTGCTTGCTTTGATGCAGCAAGGGGGTCTTGCTCCTATCCAGGATATGTGTGCCTAGCAAGGAAACCCAAAACTCCAATATGCAGAAGCGGAAGACTGGAACCAAACTTGTAACTGGAAACATTATCAAGTACAAGTATGGTACAGATAAACAACGAAAAAACATAGCTCAACTCAATGCTCTGAAACAACTTGACCCATCTTAGGGCACAAAGCGTTGCTAGGCCATCAAAGCTGTCATTGCAAGGGTCTCTGCACGGTCACCATGCTTTTAGGTGAAATGGCTTCAAGGTTGTCACGGCAGCCTCACTCCACGCTGGCAGCCACTGCCAGACTTACTGGGTCACCCGAGGACTTCTGACCCCCCTGGCCAAACTGGCACAATGCTAAGAGGCTTATTAGGTATACAAAGGGGAACTGCAACTAACTCCTTCCAGACTCGATGAGCACTACACAGGCAGAGCCGACGTCAGACATGAACTCTGGGTTTAACACCTAGACAAAGCTCCTGGCTAAGAGAGGAGTAACGTCTAGAGAGACAGCTTTAGGAAGGCTTTTTGCCAGTCTTGGACGTAGTCTGGCCACCTCTTCTTGGTAGTTATGCCTTCAGGTAGTCAAGAGCATCCACCAATCCACGCTGGCAGAAGGCTGCCAGGCTGATGTGTGTTTATAGGTGAGAGAGCGTCTGTAGAGTCTTGGTCTGAGGCGTTGTCTGGAAAAGGAGGACTGCAGGTGCAACTTGTAGAGTTGATGGAGTTCTATTGAAGTTGTGTTGGAGTTACTGGACTGAATGAGTCCAGTCTGCTTTTATAGTGGGATCTCGGCAAGTTGACAAATGCTCTGTGCCCAAAGGAAACATCCTGCTTCAAGGTCATAGCTTCCTCCACAAGGAATCTTCCCAGTTCCAGGGCACGTAGCTTCTTCCTCAAGGAAGATTCTTGAAGGCTGGAAACTTGGCGGTGGTCCCAGCTTCAGAGCCGTGCATGTTGCTACTGACACAGGGCGGTCCCCACTCTGAGCTACGCATGCAGCTGCTGAGTCGTGCATGTAGTAGCTGATGCAGCTACTATGCATGTGGTAGTTCATGTAATGCTGATTCGTGCATGCACAACCTAATGTAGACTGGTCACTGCTGAAAAGCTCTGCTAACATGTGCGGATGCGAGCGGTCCCAGCAGTCCAGTCAGCTATTGCCCCACCGTGACTGGTCTGGGCCAAGTAACCAGCAATGCTTGCTTGCACTACGCATCTGTTGACCAAGCTGAGTCAGCAGGCATGCACAGCCCTCTTATGCATGCAACACACAAATATCATGGCTCCTTCCCCCCCCTTGGACCTGGATGCCAGAATTAAATCTGGCTTGTATAGTAGGAAGTTCCTTGCCAGGCTGCACACGGGTATTTACGGATAAGAATCGGTAACTTGGCATACCGACCTCCGATTTTCAATCCGACTTCATCATGTCAAAGCTGTTGCTCAGTGTAGATATTGCTCACTCCAACACTCCCCCTCGATAGGTGGGCTCATGAATGCAGAGACTGTCACGTTTTTTTAGTCGAGAAATGAGTGATCGCTAGAGGTTTCAGTTGCCCGAAAGAAAGATCTGCTGTCACAAAGGACTTCCAGGTTACTCTCGGGTGTTCTCCAGCTCGTGGATTTTTTTGGAATGAACGAGGCTGAAATGGGTCAAATATTGTCTTGGAAACGCTCGTTCTGAGCTATCCTGGGTTTTGTTGGGGCCGTTGTCTTGTCGGAGCAGGTTGGGTGGAGCAGAAGAATAAAACTTGGTGAGGCTCGGTTCACCTTCCCACTCACCATCGAGGTTCCTTCATGTAGATGCAACCTCCCAAAGCCCAAGCCACTGTTCCTCCCATGCACGTGCTTGGATGTGCAGTGGAAGGCTCTAGATGCTTCCACTAACAAGGCGCTTGCAAGGCGGGACCACTGTTGGGACCGCTTGCTTAGACGATCGTCTTGCTGCAGCCACCTCTGACTGACGAGTATAAAGGCTCGCCGCCAGTCATTCTTTCTTAATGCTATAGCCTTCTGCTCCCCTTATTGCTTCAGCCACCTGCTTCCACGACTCTCCTCAGCTACTTCCACCACTTACTTCAGCCACCCTCAGCTCCTTTGGCCGCAGTCCGCCTCGACTTGGACAGCCATCATGCCCCATGTCTGTTCTTGGTCAACTCGTGACTATTTTGGACACCACTGGCAGCTTCGAAGTCATGGTGTTATCACCGTCGTCACCACTGCTTTGTTGGTCATCACAGACATTCTTGGTCATTGCATCTTGATTTTTTTGGCAATAAAATGTATTGCCCCACCCTTTCTATAGAGTTTCCGGGCTACCCTTCACAAGTACCCTGCCTTTTGTTGACCACAAACACAACCCTTACTCTTTTTTTTTTCACGCATTCCGCCAGCTGCGTCAATTGGAGCTTGTCTCTCTCCCTCAATGGCTCCACTGGCCACTTGGCCACAACCATAGCCGCTGTCGCTTGCGCGTGGCAATCCGCCAATCTCCTTCTTTTTTTGGTTCGTCGCCTTGAGCGAATGGACTTTGGTCCAACATTTTTTTTTCTGCTGGTCCTCTCGAGCGGAGGCTTCACTTTTTGATCACCGGCAAGCAACCCTTCCATCACAGCAGGGGGCTTTACGCCAGCCTGCTGTTGTGGCAAGGTCTTGCCGCAAGTGAGTCTGCTCTTGCGGCAGGCTCCTGGCCCAGCTCGCCATTGCGTTGAGTTGGTGCACCACATGGACGTCGCTCCCCTCCCCCTTGCTCGAAGCTCCCCCCCTCAGCCCTTGCTTTGCTCGCAAGAGTGTGCATACACCCTTGTTTTTCATTCAGGTCGAGCAGTTTGCACAACTAAAGCCTCACTACTCAATCTTCTGGGGCTCCATTTTCCAAGTGCAGCTCAACAGCCACTTTCGGCTTCTGATATACCTTTTTTCAACTGATTCTTTGATCTTGCAGCTTTAACGCCACAACTAAAAGGAAAACCAATTGTGAGCTCCACTTACAATGAGAGCTTCTTTGACGAGGATTAAAGTAGTTGCTTGTTGCTGCCCATTGTTGCTTCCCCAGTTGCAGCAACTGCTTCTCTACTACACCGATTGCTGACGAATGAGGATCCACGGCGGTGAGAGGTAAACCCGCCCTTCGACCCTTTTATTGGGGAGAGAAAAACTAAAACTAGGTTCACCTGCCAAGACCAAATTTACCCTTCCGACAGTTTGTTTTTCTATCCACCAGCCTACCCGCAGACATTTCCCATTTTTTCCCACCTCTTCGACTGCTGTTGTTGGTGCTGGCTATTGCTTCCACCTTCCAGAAGGCACCGTACATAGGTTAGCTTTATAGCTCCAATTCGCATGACGGATGTGCTTAGCAACGTAGCTTGTGAACATGACGAGCTGCTTCAAGGTCGTTGCAAGACCTCGGACTACTTGCCTTCTTTTAGGCAGATGCTCCAACTGTTGCACTATTGCTTCAGCTCATGTTGTGAGACAAGTTGCTGCTGAGAACGCTCTTTGCAAGGTATGAATTACGGCTGTGAGGAGCGAACTTGCCCCTCCATCAACTTTTACCTTCAGGTGGAAATCCGAGGACATGATCCTCTTCTACTTTAGAGGTCAATATAGCGTCCCAATATCATTGTCGCTTCTTCCTCCACCTACCATTTGTAGGATTTTGGCATGGAGCACAACTGCTCCATTTATGCATGCCACCTGTCTAGGTGGGGTAACTTCCTCCTTCTGTTGCTCCGAGAGGATTTTGCCACGGAGCACAACTGCTCCGTTTGGGCATGCCACTTGACACCAGGGTGGCATGCTACTTCCAGTTGTCGCCCCTGACGGATATTGACATGGAGCTCAACTACTCCATTTGTACATGCGAGCTGACACAAGGTGGGCTTACTGCCTTCACCTGGCATTCTGGTAGGGTTTTTGCTATGGAGCATAACTGCTCCATTCGTTCATGCCACGAGACACGTGGTGGGCTTTTTGCGTCCATCTGTCACCACGGCAAGATATTGACTCAGAGCTCAACTGCTCCATTTGTGCATGCCACCAATCACTTGGTGGGACGTCGCTCCGGCAAAATTTCATTTACATCTTAGCTCCCTGCATTGTATGCTCCTTCAAGGCTTGACCAACACCTTTGCTGTCCCTCCCTCTCACTCAAAAAACTCCTTTGCTGTTGATTTGACAAAGTAAGCTGCTGCAGGAACTTTCACGGATGCTACAGCTATGGCCGATGCCGACTTGCCCCTTTGCTGATGTGGTTAGGAGTTTTCATTCACTCGCCTGGTTCAAAAAGGGCAGAGGTCTCCTTGGATGCAAAATTCATCCTTGTTGGTGTTGTCACAGTCAATTTTGAAGATGAATAGATAGATATGCTCTCGCTGAGGGGATTGTTGCCATTGTAGCTTTTTCCTTTGGCTTTACATTGCCTTTGGATCCACACCTGCTTACTATCGTTGAGCAGCACCATGATGATGTGCACAACCATAGTGTCGCACACCTTGACTCCAGTTGCTCCACTAGATCATGAAAATTGTTGCACTTGTACTTTCACTACATTTTCCGATGCCAAAGCTACAGTCAAATAGTGTCTTGTTTGCTCACACGCCCCCTTTCTCTTTCTTCTTCTTCTTCCTCCACTGCAACCCGCTCTGTGTCATGGAACAGGATTTACGGTTGTGAGAAGAACATGTCAGATTGCTAGCGATTGTCTTTGCCTTGGTGCGCTCGTCAGTGCTGCACCGATGGTGGTGGGCTGCCCCGGAGCTGCCACCATGTTGCTTCCTATTATATCGATACTGTTTCGATACAATTACAACTCATGAGCTCATTCTTTGAGATTTCATGTACTCGTGACTCCATACAAGAGTAACTATTGCATCACTTCTACTCTTGTAGGTTGTAGGCTGGCTTCTGCTTGGCTACCTGTTTCATTGGTAGTGCATGCTAATGTCACATTTTCTCTGTACAAGCTGATGAAGAGTCAGCGCTTTCAAGCTCATGTGAACCTCTTTCTGCTGTTGAAGACACGTACAACTTAGTTGCTTTGCTGCAATATCAGTATTCAGCTGTAGGGTTGTCTTCTTTTGGATGGAGTATAAGAAATCTGTCTCGGATGCGTAGCCACTGTCTGCTTTGTTGGTCATCTTGTGGATGTTTGGCGAGACGTCCAACCCAGTGACCACTAGTGCCTACACTTTTCTCTCAAGTAGGCACTATTGTTGCAACTTTTGTTTGCCGCTACCAATATGCTGATGGTAGCTTGATTCCTTGGTCACCACTCCACCCTCCATGAGCTCCCGCAAGGTGGCTGCTTGCCTTGGCTCTCTGGCAACCAGGGTTTTTGCCGATGGCTTCCCTGCTTGTGACTGAAAAAGCTGTGCATGGAGTGATGCCAACCTTGGTGACATCATCACGTGCGTGTTTGAGAAGTACCACTATTTTTTGTGGTGCCTGAAAGTATGGGGGCACTGTTGCATACTTTGACTATTGTAATGGTGCCATTGTGGATGCTTCAAGGAACACCACAAGGGTCTGCACGATTCCTGCATGAGCTGATGAAGCTGAATTTGTTTTCTATGAATAGACAGACTTTGGCATGTGTGGAGAAGAACTAAGCTCTGACTGATGTACAGATGGCTAATATGATGCCTATGAAGACATATTCAGTTGTAAGGCCTCATTCTGTTGCTGGCTCTACGCCACCAAAACTTTTTTTTGAGCTGCGTGGGTAGCTAACAGCTCACAAGCATGCTGCTCTTGTTGGCAAAGGAGCTGTTGCTTGCTAATGTGCTGCCATTGCTCCGTTTTTTTATGATTGAAAGTTTTCTCCATAGCTTTCTCATACTGGCATGTGTCAAGAAATGCTTGTATAAGTGCCATGGATGACACTTCCGCTATAGCTTTCTGTTGCTGAACCACAAAGAGTTATGTCATGCCAAATGTTTTGGATTATATCATTGCCATTTACAGTGGTAGGAGAACTTGTGCCATGAACTGTGCCACATCTGCATACGTGACTGCTACAGTTTATGACAATGGCAGTTGTGACCATTGTAGCTGATGCTGAAGATTCACCTGCTGTTGAATGTGGGAAAACTGTTGCTGAAACCTTAGATGGTCAGCTTTATGGCTTGTGCTCTCCTATTTAGAAGGTAAGAGTGCAAGACAATTGTCAGTCAACTGCTGCTGCAAGACTGCACCCACATCCTCTCGGCATGCCGGTGCCGAAGCGCCTCCTCTCTTAAGTGTTTTGTCTCCTCAGCTAATACTTGCTCTCTCCTTGAACCACATATTTGGTCCATGCACAAGCTTGGCGTTGAGTGGAAATTCAATTGTTGATGTCACTGAAAGCGTCCTCAATGACTCCATATGTGCTTGGTCACCACGTCAGGCTCTCACCCTGCCACAAGTGAGTGATGACAGACGTCATCCTTTGAATCTTGAGATGTAACTGTTTCTTTTTTATGGCAGCACGGATCTGTTGCTTCAATCCCATTTTCAGCATGCCCAGATGTCCTTGTGCTCTCATACCATGTTGGGTATTTGGAGCCAACAGTGACGAACTCACCACGTGCTCTGATGCAACAAGGGGGTCTTGCTACTCTCCAGGATCTGTGTGCCCAACATGAAAACCCTATAATTTAATATGCACAAGTGGAAGACTGGAATCAACCTTGTTATTGAAGAGATTATCAAGTACAAGTATGGTACAGGGAAACAACGCTGAAACACAGCTCAACTCGATGCTCTGACACAACCTGCCCCATCCAAGGGCACAACACCTTGTTAGGCCATCAAGGTTGTTGTTGCAAGGGTCTCAACACGGTCACCACGCTTTTAGGTGAAATGGCCTCCAGGTTGTGAAGGCAGCCTCCTCTCCACGCTGGCAGCCACTGCCAGACTTACTCGATTGTGAGAGGAATCTTGACCCTCCTAGCCAAGCTGGGAAAAAATTGCCACGCTTACTAGGCCGACAGAGGGGAACACCACCTGAGTCCTTCCAGACTCGATCAGAAGTGCACAGGCAGAGCTGACGCTAGACACTAACTATAGGCTCAACGCTTAGACACAGCTCCTCGCTCAGAGATGAGCAACATCTAGAGAGACAGCTCTAGCAAGGCTGCTCTCTAGTCTTGGACGTAGTCTGGCCACCTCTTCTAGATAGTCAGGCCTTCAGGTAGTCAGGGGCGTCCACCAACCCAAGCTGGCAGAAGGCTGCCAGGCTAACGTAGGTCTTCAAGTGAGAGAGCGTCTGTACACTCTTGGTCTGAGGTGTTGTCTGGCAAAGGAGGACTACTGGTGCAACCGGTAGAGTTGATGGAGTTACTGCTGAAGTTGTGTTGGAGTTAGTGGACTGACTGAGTCCAGTCTACTTTTATAGTGGAATCTTGGCAAGTTGACGAGCTGATCTGTGCCCACAGGAAACATCCTGCTTCAAGGTTGTACCTTCCTCAACAAAGAATCGTCCCAGTCCAAGGCACACAACATCCTCCTTAAGAAAGCTTCCTGAAGGCTGGCAACTTGGCGGTGGTCCCAGCTGCTGGGTCGTGCATGTTGCCGTTGACACAAGGCGGTCCCCACTCTTGGCTACGGATGCAGCTGCTGAGTCGTGCATGTAGTAGATGATGCAGCTGCTGTGTCGTGCATGTGGTAGTTGATACAATACTGAGTCGTGCATGCACCACCTCCAAAGCTCTGCTTGCATGTGCTGATGCAAGCTGTCCTCATAGTCCTATTAAGTGTAGACCCATCCTGACTTGTCTCGGCCAAGTACCGAGCAGTGCTTGCTTGCACTACGCAGGTGTTGACCAAGTTGGACCAGCAGGCATGCACAACCCTGCTCTGCATGCCAAACACAAAGATGCCAGAGATAAATCTGGCCTATATAGTAGGAAATTCCTGGCTAAGCCTCACCTGGGTATTTACGGATAAAAATCTGTAGATTTGCGTACAGAACTTTGATTGTCTATTCGACTGCACACTGTCAAAGCTGTTGCTTAGCGTAGTTATCACTCACTACAACAAGGAAAACACAGGTGGGAGCAAGTGGGTGACTCTGCTGAGCTACGTTGTAGCACAAAGCATTTTCGTGTAGATCACTTGCAAGGGAAGCCTCTAAAGAGGTTGTTCACATGCTTCTCACACGCAAAGATACAATGCAATTCGTAGGTCATATGGTTAGGGAATGCGTGCAAGTCCTAGCTGACACAAGTACTGATGAAGAGTTTATTAGTGCCTCTCGTGTACAAAAATTAGAATTTAAATGCACACCTTGTGAGGGAACATTCACTGTTGGGACATCTGTGAGGTTGATGTATTTGGCACATGTCTAGCAAGGCTCAAGCTATGAACTCTCATGACAATTCTCAACTTTACTTTCATGGACCTTACAGATCATTTTTATGTTGTGCTGGGTGATCCTTGGCTTAATGACCACAAGGCCAACATGAGTTGGGTCACAAAGACACTCATTGTAGAAAACGATAAGCATTCCATCACGCTTTTGCCTATGGATTGCTCAAAGCCCTGCCACAAAAGTGAACAATCCGTCCTTATGGCACTTCAAGTGAAGCGATACTTGTATGTAGGGCACAACGTGTTCCTAGTGTAACTTTGTAAGGTCATCAATGACGATCCACCATGGTGCTCGAGTGATGTCACTTCTCTCCTTGAGGAGTTTTTTAACGTTTTTGGCCCACTGCCAAATGGCCTAGTGCCATAAAGGAATTTTGGTCATACATTCACTCTCAAGCCTGGAGCAACACCATCGTTTTGGCCCATGTATCATGGCATTCGTGCTGAGGGTGAAGAAGCCAAACGACAGATCAAGGAATGCTTGGCCAAGGGATGGATTGAACCCAACAGCTCTTCATTCGGAGTTCCTATCCTCTTTTTCAATAAGAAGGATGGTGGTTTGTGCATGTGTATAGACTATCGTGGTTTGAACAGCTTGACGGCTAAAAACCGATACACCTTGCCAAGCATCCAAGACCTCTTTGACCAACTTCAAGGTACAAAGGTCTTCTCTTCCCTTGATCTGGCTCAAAGATATCACCAAGTTTGAATCACTAAAGAAGATATTCCCAAAAACGCATTTTGTACACATCTTAGACATTATCTGAGTCCTGAGCTTTGGTCTTCTCAATGCCCCAACGATGTTTCAAGCCATAATGAATCACATTTTTTGTGACCATTTGGGCAAAAACGTCTTGGTGTACCTTGATGATATCTTGGTGTTCTAAAAGAATCATGAGGAGCATGTAAAACATTTATGTACCATGCTTGAGATCCTCCGCAAGGACAAGTTATTTGCCAAGATAGTGAAGAATCCTTATGCACTAACCGAGCTGCAATACTAGGGCTTCATCGTTGGCAGCAAAGGAATCGGAGTGAATCCTCGCAAAGTGTAAGCTGTTGTGGACTAGCCTTAGCCATACAATCTGGGTGAAAAACGAGCCTTCTTAGGATTGGAAAACTACATCCGTCACTTCATGCAAGGCTACTCTAGCCTTGTCGCCCCACTTACATCTCTCACACGTAAAGACTTGAAATAGACATGGTCTCATAAGTGTGAGCAGGCATTTGTGTGTGTCAAGAAAATTCTGACATTTACGCCTGTGCTTGTACTCTAGAATCCCAAAATACCATACAAGGTGCTCTGTGACACATCTATTGTGAGGATAGGAGCTTTCCTTATGTAAGAAGCATGACCGGTTGCATATGAGAGACGCAAACTCTCAAGCATCAGGGCTCGCTATACCACAGGCAACCAAGAGTTGCTTGCGGTAGTTCATGCGTTGAATTCTTGGCGCTATTACCTTGAAGGTGCCAAGGGTGGATTCAAGTGGTTACATACAACCATCTCTAAGTATTTTTTAAATCAAAACCCAACCTTTCTCGGTGTCAAGGTTGTTGGAGCGAGTACTAGAGCAGATTCCACTTCCACCGGGAGCACCAACCCGGTTGTACAAATGTGGTAGACCTATTAAGTTGCACTTTGGTCAACACGGATATCACCACACTCCAAGCGTGATCCCTTCACACAAAAGACATGGAGGCGCTGGATGTGCCCAAGCCTGATAACCTCATACACCAACCACCAAAACGGATGGCACATTTCACGCCATTCTTGTAACATATCCGCATGGGATTCTTTGATGACCCATGGTTTGACTAGGGTATAATTGACCCACACCGCTTGGTGGAAGCCTCTCGTCTCTACTGGAAGGGCAACTTGGTGGTTGTGCCCAACTCCAAATGCCACCTTGGTGCCACAAAAACTGGAAAGGCTCTCCTAGAGCATTATTGGTGGCTTGGATGGTCGTACAATGTATGCAAGTACATCTAAGCTTGTGACTTGTGCATACGCAACAAGTCAAGCAACAAGGCACCAGCAGGATTGTTGAAGCCCCTCCTAGTGCCTAACTCCTCATGGGAAGAAGTTTTTTTTGATTTTATCATTGGCTTACCCAAGAAACCTCATGGATATGATGCTATCCTCATGGTGGTCAAATCGTTTACCACGATGGCACATTTAATGCCCACAACCATGCATGTCACTGCTGAGGAAACAACACGCATCTTTTGGGACACTGTTGTTCAATGGTATGGGCTGCCATTACGTATTATCTATGATCGAGACGTGCAGTTTTCAAGTAAATTCTAAAAAACCCCTGGTGAGATCTTTGGAAAACACCAAAACATATCCACTGCTTTTCATTGAGAAAGGGATGGTTGGACTGAACGGATGTACCAATCTCTCAAGCATATGCTCCGGATGTACGTGGATCCTTTGATGGATAAATTGGAAGAATTTCTTAGTCCCGTAGAGTTTTCCTACAACATTTCTGTTCATGAATCCATGAAGTTGAAACTGTTCTTTCTGAACTACGGTTTGCATCCGATGGTACCCATCTCTTTGGTGAGGCACAGGGGTGGGAAGAATCTGGTACCCTCCACCCAGGCCTTTGCCGATCGTATAGACACTCTTCTTCGTGAAGCACGTGAATACCTCCATGCATCAAAGTAGTGCTTAAAAGTCTATGCCGATACTGGTCACCATGACGTCACAATTTTTGTCCGTGACCAAGTGCTTTTGAGCATAAAAACATGCGTCTTAAGATACCTAGAGAAAGAAAAATCCTCCCTAATTGGGTCGGGTCATTCAAGGTCGCTCACGACATTGGTGAGGGTGCTTGGCGCCTTGCTCTTCCAGAAATCATGAAGATCCATGACGTGTTTCATGTCATTCCTCTCACACCTTGTGTAGCATCAAGAATAGTTCAGTCTCCGCCTGTAATGCTCGCAAGTGACGGTCACTACGAGGTATATGGGCTCCTCCAACACCGCAAACGTACATGCGGTAAACGTGTTTCGAAGGAATACCTCGTGAGCTGGGCTGGTTGTGGAACAAAACAAAACAGTTGGGAGCCTAAGATTTGTGTCCCAGCCGCTATGATCAAGGACTATTGGCAAGACCAGGCGGCTCGCTTTCACACTCATGTCCCCGAGGGTATAACCCTGGCACAAGCCCCATGTAGGATTCTTCCATTGTTAGAGTACAGACAAGAGCACAACGGCGACAATCTTGGATGCATGGGGACACCGAGGTTGATAGTCACGAGGACGCTCCTTGGAAGAGGGGAAGGAAGAGACAGCCGTAACACTTTTCCATGAGAACTTGGCTGGTGTATGTATGATTTTATACTCGTAAGGGATATCAATCTCAATTTTTTGAGCTTCTCTCCCTATGAAATGGCGCATGATCCAATGGATGCACCAAATAAATGTTTTTTTGACCAAGAAAGAATGTCTCCTTCCACCAATAACAATTATAGACCCCCTTGAACAGAGGATGGTTCATAGTAGAGGGGGACGAATGTAACAAACCTGGCATATCCTATGGCGTTTTCTTACCAGACCTAGACCGAAGCCTTTATTCCTAAAGGCCTTCCACGTTCCATGTAAGAGAATCGAGGTTGTTCCCCATTGGGTCTTCTGGACGGCAAGGAGGAATCTTCACCGACCAGCCTCATGAAGACAAAGCTTTGAAGAAGATTCCTTCTTGAAAAAGGGTGACTGGATAGTGCCTCGCACTATGTTGCCGTCGTTGGAGGCCTTGCAACCTCCAGCGGTGGAATGCGAGCCCATCGCCAGTATTCATGATGGGCTACACGAGGTTCGCGCAGTCGCATTGGGCATAACCCAATGCGCCATCACAAGGGGTCCTCACCCATCAAGGGGCCCCTTACAAGGCCCCTCGCCATGAAGAGGGGGCATGCGAGGGGCCATCGGTGGGCGTTCCGACGGGACCACCCCGCCGAGTGCCACCTCCACTTGGTGGCCTGGCAAACACATTTTTATAGATGTGTTGGCCAAGCCATCAGACAAGAGGTATCAAGGGGTGGCAAAGCACCCTCGCACGCGTGAAGATGATTTGCCACCCCCTTCCCAACCCTAATCATGCCGGCAACTTAGGGTTTCCACGTGGACAACATAACGAAGTTTAACGGGTTGACTCGATGAGAGAAATGTATCTAGTCAAGCTGCATCAACTCGTCAACAAAATGGAGAGATAAATAACATCCTCTATCTTCCCTCTGGGGTTGCCCTATGACGAGAATGGACTGTGTGCCCTGACCTTGGTCGGGGCATACTTGTGAGAGGAGTCATTCGTGAGAGACTTCACTTCATGGTGAAGTTAATCTCCACGACCAACCTACGCAATTGCCATGAGAAATTGGGTCCCAAGGGCTCACTCACCCAGAGAGACTCGTACCCGGTTTACCCATCGTGTTACATTGGCCATGAAGGCGGTCACCAGGAAGAGGATTGCGCGAGTAAGAGGTGTCGACAAAGGAAGCCCTTTCAACACTTGGTGATCTCCTTAATTAATTCTCAACATGAAGAGCTACAAATGTGTAGAAAAGGTAAGAAAATATCCTTCAAGCATGCTCCAAGAGTTGAGAAAGCAGATTCAACATATGAAAAGAAAATAAAACTTCACTTGAGATTTTTTAGGGTCTTAAAAGCATCTTGAAACCTAGAATAGGTGATGGAAATTCAAATGGAATTAGTCACCCTTCATTGGTCAGAAATTTAGGTAGAGTTATCTTCCACATGAATACAATAAAGAGAAATTCAAATATATGACTACATGTTGAAAAGTTCCCAAAAGTAACATTAATCTTCTGATAAATATTACTCATATACTTTATTGCCTTAATATTACTTGCAATATCTCAACACTACCTTTTTATTCCAAGATTTGACAATACAAAAAAAACGAGTTATACATGTTACGTAAAAAAAGGATTCAAGCTACATAAATATCTATTCCAATATTAAAAAAACAATAATATCTTTTCAAAGAGTATTGAATTATGTTTTACTAGTGGAAGAATTTTTTTCTTTAATTTCAAACCCAATGAAAGGTTACTAATTACACTTAGATTTCCATCACCTCTTCCTTGTTTCAAGATGCTCTAAAGAAATTAAAACATATTAATTATTTTTAATTTTCTTTTAATGTTTTGATTCTATTTTTCCATCTCTTGGAGCATGCGTGAAGGCTAATATCCTTCCTTTTATGTACATCTTTGTGCATTTCGATGTTGGGAAGGGCTTCAGGAGATCACCGAGTGTTTAAGGGGTTTCTTTCGTTAATATTGCTAGATTGCGCGATCCTTTTGCCGTCGGCCCATTTCATGGCCACACTTGAAAGGAGGAGCCGGCGCGCGCTTGATTATGTCTAGAACAGTTAGGTAGGCTGTGGGCAGCAGTCTATTACGGCTAGATCTTACATCGAGCGACAGTTTATGGCCAGTATGGATGACGTCGCCGAGCCGCGGCCAGTTTTCGAAGATAGTTCGAAAACAAAGCCAATCGAAAAAAAAGACCGTAGCATGAGGTAGCATCAATTGCCGAAGTAGCAATAGGCGCACTCGCAAACGTCGTGGGTGCCTCGCAGACGACTCCGCCGCGCCGCGACCCGCCCACCAATCATGCATCAGAGTGCCGCTTCAAGGCCCAGGACGACCGCGCGGTGCTTGCGCCGTACGAGCACTTTGCGTGATATTCGTCATGTGACGAGTATGACATGAGGTGGTCGCGGACGTGCACTGCCTCTCGCGAGTGGCAACTGCAACCACTCCCGCGGGTGATGCTTGGTTCAAGTAACTAGTAGCTTGACGTGATCGAAAGCTTCACCGCCGCAAGCACCAGATCAGCAACCGTGGTGTACAGATAAGAAAAACGCATGTGTGCATGCCCAGACCGAGCACTAGGGCGTCCGGCCAAGGAAGACTGCCGCCTGGCCGAACCGTTGTCTGCCGGCTCGAGGCCCAGCGCGCACAACCACACACCACACAGCTACTCAGCACCCTGCAACAGCGCTACTCTCCTCCACTTACGTCTCCCTTGCCGTGTTCGTCCTCGTTTCCGGAGAACGCTGCGGTCGACAGAGGAACACGCTTTTGCGCACGGACGCAGAACAGCAAGGGAGGCACTGCTACAACGTGCTCGGGTGGGCAGCAGGGTGTGAAGCTGAGGGTATGGCTGCGGGTGTGCTTTGGGCTCAGCTGCGGTTACCGCTGCGTCTACTGCTGTCTTCTCTCGCTTTGGCGGCATGCGGCATCGGCCCCTGCCTAGGTATGCACGCCAGCTTACGTGGGCGATCCCTGGCGGGTGGCAAGCAGGTGCTGGGTCGCCTGGCAGCGTTTGAAACGAAACTCGTGGAAGAAACAACCGCAGGCAACGGGATACCGGCAACTTCTGGGGTGGAAGACTCCAAGCTCGACCTCCCACTTACAATCATGGACTTCCTTCCGAAGTTTAGGCCCTCAGCCTGCAACGGCCGGCGGCTGTTCATCTACCCCAATCTGCCCGTGCTGTACAACCAGCTTGCGTTAGACGAGTGCTCGGCCAGTAGCACCTGCAGGACTCACATAACGCGCGATGGCCTGGGCAGCCTACTCCCCATCCTTCCCACCAGTATTGGTGGCAGCGGCAGCAGTAACGACAGTGACAGTGACACGCTCCGAGCATCGTTGTTTGAGCGCGAGGCATGGCAGCAGACGTACCAGAATGGGCTCGGCGTCCTCTTCCGTGCGCGTGCCTTGCTTTACGACTGCCTGGTTTCCGACTGGAGGGACGCTGATGCGGTGTACGTGCCTGCACACTTGGATGTCCTCCGATGGGTCACAGATTTCCCAGCCACTGACGCCGCTGCCCTGTCGCTCGCTGGATTCCTACAGAGCCAGCCTGCCTTTCAGCACCATGGTGGGTCTGACCACTTCATCGTCGTGGGAAACCCGTTGTGGGACTTCAGCCGAGGCGTGCCGTGGGAGGAGGCAGGATGGGGCTCGAATGCAACGCTCCTGCTAGAGATGCAGAACGTCACGTTCGTCTCCGTGGAAGCCATGTCGTGGCGCCCTAACACTGTCAGCATTCCTTACCCCACTAGCTTCCACCCTTCGACTGCAGACGAACTGGCACGCTGGCAGCAGTACGTCACAGAAAGCCCACGCCCGTACCTCGTAGCCCTCAGCTGTGGGGCACGCCCCACCGGCCCTGCGCATGCCATCCGAGAAGAACTCACTTCCCAGTGCATCAGTTGGCCCAACCAGTGCCGCTACGTTAACTGCAGTGTTGACTGCCCTCTTGGCTGGTGCGGAGGGTCTGTCCGGGGATGCTCGGACCCCCGTGTGGTGGTCCACGCATTCCTCTCGGCACGCTTCTGTCTGCAACCACGGGGAGACACCTAAGCGCGGCGGTCTGTTCTTGATGCCATTACAGCAGGATGCATCCCCGTGAGCTTCAGCCCTGAAAATCTCCAGCATCAGTACCGGTTTAATCTCCCGGGTGACAAATCCGGGTACTCTGTGCAGTTTGACCAGAATGAAGTGGAGACTGGCCGGGTGAATGTTGTGGATGAGCTGGCCAAGATTTCGGAAGAGGACGTGGCAGTCATGCGAAGAAGGTTGATCCAGCTCATGCCAGTCTCTATGTACAGGGATCATCGGCGCACCAAGCCGGCATCGAACCCATTTAAGGATGCGTTTGATGTTGGCGTTGAAGGTGTGATGAGACACATTAAAGACAGCATTCAAGCAAGCGGCTGAAAGTTACACGAAGAGCTCCTGCTAAGATAGTGCTTCCTGATAGCCTATCAAGCTCCCCGAGTGTGTGTTTTGTGTGTGTGTGTGTGTGTGTGTGTGTGTGTGT
>SZWC01001478.1:24432-52776 GCA_023375785.1 Penium margaritaceum
GTGTGTGTGGGTGTGTGGGTGTGTGTGGGTGTGGGTGGGTATGTATAGGTGTGTGTGGGTGTACGGGTGTGTGGGTGTGTAGGTGTGTAGTTGTATGTGTATGGATATCGATGTGTGTGGGTGTGTGTATGTGTGTGTGGATGTGTGTATGTGTGTGTGGGTGTGTGGGTGTGTGGGTGTGTGTGGGTGTGTGGGTGTGTAGGTGTGTGTGTGGGTGTGTGTGTGTGTGTGTGTGTGTGTGTGTGTGTGTGTGTGTGTGTGTGTGTTCATGGCAAAGGAGTTGATAATAGATAAGTTGAGGACAAAGGCTAGGTCAGACTTCTATGGTCATGCACCAGAGGAGCTTTAGGGCCTTTTCTTTTATGAGCGATGATTAGGGCTATTATGAGGATAAGGGGGAAAAAGAGGTTGAGAAATTGGTACACGTCATGGTATCAGATTTCAAGCTTATGTGTCCAAGTCACATGTTCCATTCTTGCATCATTTGTGTTATAAGTATGTCTACTTTCTCTGCGAGAACTCCAGCCCAAAATGTAGAAATTTGCATGGCATATCAGTCGTGGAATGTGCAACATGTCTATCGTGGAATACAAGCTTTGAAATGACGTATAGTATGACATGCAGCTTGCAGAAGTTGTGAACCTTGTATGATACAAGGTGCACAACTTTTACACTATCTGTAACTTACAGGTGATGTAAAAGTTGTGCACCCTCTCATTGTTGATTCCTGCAACGTGCTAATGGTGAAGGCATTAGAAACTGCTTGGCTAACAAATGTGTTTGGGCATGAGAGCATCATTGGTTATGTGTCGCGACCACAAAGTGACTTCTGGCCTCGTTGCACAACCTCCTCACTGGTGAAGGTAGCTGACCAAGAGAGAGAAAGCCCTACTAGTTGCATCGTTATGGCGACGTGGCTGCACGACAACTTGAAGAAAGTGTCAGGGAGGGTCACCATTCTTTGTTAGCTCTCGTACCTAATGCTTGTTGTGAGACAAGCAGGGTGCTCACACAAACCTGGTTTCTGCGGATGTCTTGGGTGGTAACATATTTGACAGGGGTCCCAAATGGTGGTTGGGGGGTTTGAATCCACCAAGCAATAAGGTAACGAGCTAGAGTGAGCTTGTCGATCGCTCACTCACTCTCCCCCCTCGCTGTATGCACTTATGTTCCCTGCTCCTCACCACTTTTTGGTCTTGCCTCTTGTGACTGGTGGAGAAACGCTAATCCATGGTGTCTTGTCGTTCTAAGCTCTCCCTCCATGTGCTCACTGTCTTCTCTCACACACACTAGGAACGTATAAGTGAGAAGCTTCTAGGAAGCTGCCTAACTAGTTTGCCTACCTACTATGTGTGACACCAAGTAGGAAACGGCAAGGATCTCGCTGGATGACGCACACAGGTGTCAAGTGCTTGTCTTTAGGAAGCACATGCAAGAAGAGCTACACAAATGAGACACACACATGAATAGGGGCGACCGCACTTGGTTTGCACCACACACTAGGGTAGCGTTTCCCTGTGCCTCAGCCAGCCAAAAAATGGAAAAAAAATTCAGCGTATTCTAATTCTAGCCATTTAGGCACCTAATTCTGATGTGCTGTCGCAGAATTAGAATAGAGAACACTACAATCTTGCAACAAGCACGGTCCGGGGCGTTGTACTCTAGTGCAAGCCGTCGAGCCCCTCACAGGCTCCACTCCTCACGGCGATGCCGAGTGGTAGCAGAGCTCGGCTGCCGTCGGGCCCACCTCAGACATCTGATCGTGGATGGACATGAGCCGACAGGTCACAGTGGTCCGTGAAGACACCCATCAACAACACTTTCCCATGACCGAATGGCGAATACAAGTCCATGCACGGGCACACAGTGAGAGCGACCCCGAGTAACACAGAGGACACGTGACGATCACAGATGAACAGAGACCAACACCACACTACAAGCTCAGCCCGCATCAGGGACGAGGAGAAGACCGGCATCACGAACACCCTCTTGAAACTTCCGACGACCAAGTACCTTTGTCAAGAAATCAGCCTTTTGATTGTTCGTGCCGACCTAGATAATCTCAACCTCATGCTGCTATGCCTGGTTATGGACGAGGTGGTACTCAATGCCGATGTGCGTCGTGCGTGCACGGAACATGCCAGAGTTCTGCGCGATGGCATCAGCACTCTGGTTATCACAGTGCAACACATCAAGAGGAACGGACTGGCAAAGCGCGCAGAGTCAAACGAGCCAGACGCTCTCGGCTGCGTCAGCCCCCAACACGACACACTCCGCCTCAGAGGAGCTGCGCGCAATGCAACCCTGCTTCCTGCTACGCCACAACACGACGGTGCCACCCAACATGAAGACGTAGCCGATGCGGCTTCAGTCGTGAGGGCTCCACGCCCAGTCGTTGTCCGTGTAACCGTCAAGGACGACAGACGGCTGTCGCTGATAGATGAGCCCGAGGCGGGATGTGGACACGACATAGGGCACAACGCACAAAGCGGCATCATGTGTTAGTTATTACGGTGCCTGCGAGAACTGGGCGAGGAGGTTGACGGCAAAGGCGATGTCGGGTAGTGTCATGGTGGCCAAGTACATGAGCGAGCAGATGACTCGCAGGTACAAGGTCTCGTCGAGTGGCTCCCCTACAGCAGCTGGGTCTTCGACATTCAAAGCCTTTTGTCCATCAGGAGAGATGGGGGTGGAAGCACTGCACATAGTGGAAAGTAGACCAGCAAATCGCTCCTCCACAGCTAGTGCGTATCGTGCTTGATGCACCGCAAGACTGTGCCGGACGCGGTCGCGCACGATCTCCATGCCGAGAAATACGGATGCAGGCTCCATGTTTTTCATCTTGTACGCGGCTTGCAAGACAGCCTTTGTTGCCCGCACGACCTCCAGGTCCGGAGACGCAACCAGGAGGTCGTCCACGTAGACAAGGATTGCACTGAGGGGAGCAGGGCTCTGCGTCACAAAGATAGAGGGATCTGTGTCGCTCTGGACATAGCCCGCACACTGTAGCGTACCAGCAATCTCATGGTTTCAGTACCGTGGCGACTGTTTGAGGCCATACAAGGCCTTCCGCAGCCGACACACCCGACATGTGTCATCCTCAAAGCCAGGTGGTTGCACCATGTAGATCTCCTCGTCAAGATGCCCATGGAGGAAGGCATCGCGATGTCCATCTCGTGCAACTCCCAGTCGTGCTAAGCAGTCATGTCTAGAAGTGCTCGTACCGTGGTCATCCTCCCCACAAGGGCAAACGTGTCTGTGTAGTCCACGTCCTCGATCTTTGAGAAGCCCTTTGTCGTCAGGCGAGCCTTGTAGCAATCCAGGGAGCCGTCCTGCTTCAGCTTCTTGCGCAGGACCCACTTTACCTACGCGGCCTTACGGCCAGGTGGTAAGTCGACGAGCTCAAGGACATCGTGGTCAGCGAGTGCAGCAAGCTCCTCTTGACACGCTGCACGCAAACGGTCAGCATCAAGGCCGACTAGGGCTTGTCGGAGCATGCTCGGGTCTGGGCAAGTTGAACTCGAGCCGTACACGACATGGACCGATGCAGCGGAGGAGGAGGTGACACACATCGTGGCCGTCGCTGCATTAACAGCACAGGCATGCTCTTCAGCGATCAGAGCGCGACCATTCGGGAAACCTGGGTGGACCTCCTCGAGGCCCTGGGCACTGAGACCAAGGGCCATCGTGCCAGGGTCACCGTTGCAAATGCTGTGGGAAGGCAGGGGATGTAGGTGACCACCTGGTGCACAAGAGTATGTGCTGGAGGTCGACTTGGCTGGAGTGTCAGCCGGTGTAGTGACAGCAGTTGGGGACACGGTGGTTGGCTGATTGGGTGAGGCAAGCGTCAGGGGTGCCGGAGCCACCGGCTGCTCAGGTGAGGCATGCGCCGGGGGTGCTGGAGTCGCCTGCTGCTCAGGTGAGGCATGCGCCGGGGGTGCCGGAGCCGCCAGCCGCTTAGGTGAGGCAGGCGATGGTGAAGATGAAGCCGCTAGCGGACCAGGCACAGGAGGAGATCCGGCCGGCGAGGGATCCGGAGCAGAGACAAGGGGAGACGGACCAGGTGCAGGATCCAAGGCTGGGGTCCAGGAGGGACCAACGGCGATGATGACCGGGTCAGAGAGGAGTACCGGCACACGGGGGGCAGCATCGGCGAACCTCTCCCCCACCACCCGAGGACCGGGACATCCTGAGGCATGCGGGAGAGGAAGCGCCAACATGCCAACGAGGTCGCGAAAGCACAGACTCTCAAAGAACATGGTGTTGCGAGACTCGACACGACGTGACGGCGGGCTGGGTCCCAGAACCGTCACACCTTGGAGCGGGGGGATCTCCACAAAGGCGCAGAGGCGGCCGTGTGGAGAGACTTTGGAGCCCTGGTGCTCTGGGGTGAACCAGACGCAAGCAAGGGAGACCCAGATGCGCACGAGGCGCATGTCAGCACGGTGACCGTACCACAGCTCATACGGCATGGTGTGGCAATGGCATGGCATTCCACACCCAGGTTGTGTAGGCAAAGTCCTCAAAGACAAATGCCTCTCGGAGACCGCAATTGGCTCGCATCACACGGACAGCGTCCTCCATAGTGCGGTTCCACCGCTCCAAGACGTCGTTCTGCTGGGGGTGGCGGGAGCATAGTAGCGGTGGTCGACTCCGTGCTCAGTGAGCCAGCGGTGAAGGTCGCCCATGAACTTCCCCCCACGGTCGGAACGAAAGATGTCGAGGGTCTAACGCGACTGATGCTCAACCATAGTCAGCCAGCGCTGGATAATTGGAAAGGTGTCACTTTTCTGACGGAGACTGTAATCCCAGCGCATGCGGGTGAAGTCATGCATCAGTGTCAGTTCGTATCGGCCACGGTCGTCCTGGAAATCTGTGAGAAGAGGGCCGAGAAGGTCCGAGTGGACGTGCTGAAGGGGTTGAGGGGACTTTGGGATGGAGTCAGGCAAGGGAGAGCGGTGCATCTTGCCCTGTGCACACGCAAGACAGTCGTTCTTGGGCGGTGCCACAAAGGAGGTCGCATCAAGACCGAGCACAGGAGTGTCACACACAAGGCACTCGATTGCAACAAAGTGAACATGACAAAGGCGGCCGTGGAGGAGGCGGTGCTGGTCAGGGGATAGGATACCAGTGACAAAGACATGCGCAATCAGACCAAGTGACTGGGGAGACGCGGGTAAGTGGGCGGAAGTGACATAATGGAGATCCTGAGGGAGCTCACCGCGAAGGACAACCTCACCAGACGCCTGGACAAAGATTGTGGTATCATCGCCGACGTGGGTGACATCCAGTCCCACGCAGGTGAAGGCACGAACGGAAAGGAGGTCGAGCTCGAGATCAGGCATGAACAGAATGTTGGAGACATACACCAGGCCAGATGGAACAATGAACTGGATGACACCAACGCCGCGTACTGGCACCTCCTGGCCAGCAGCGGTGCAAGCGCAACGAACATGTCACAACGACAGGTCATGTGGTGAGTGGCGCCAGAGTCAACGATCCACGAACCATCAGCAAACCTAGTGACGCGGTGATGGAATAGAGGGCAACAGAGCACAAAGACTCAACACGAACGTCATTGGGGCACTGAGACTGCTCAACATGTAAGAGGCGATGCCGCAAGTCATCCAACCATGCAAGCTCATCAGGACCATCAAAACACTCCAAATCCACAACAGACATAGCTAAACGGTCATCACCACGCAACTCCCCTGACACGGAACCAGCAGTGAACATAGTGGGCTCGGTCCGTATGTGCATACATCCCTGAAGTGTGCAGACGACCTGCTCGAGCTCTGTGAGGCACCGGGGCGCATCTTCAGGAGGGATTGCGGGGACTGCGGTGGGGGAGACATTGGCGATCCGTCCGGTCGAAGACTCAGAGGCGGAGGAGGCGCTAGACGAGGAGGTAGAACGGGCCTCGTAGGCCTGGAGGATCCTGCATGTAACGCGCGACCAGTTGATGGGACGGCCCGTCAGGCGAGTGCAGTCTGTGTAGCGATGGGGATCGCCACAACTGTAGCAGATCACCTATTGGCTGCTGCCGCCGGAGCCCCCCAGGCAGTTGCTGTCCCTTGTCCTCCGCCCTTCTTGCCGCTTACGTGCCCTCTGTCTTTCTTCCCCTCCACGGCTGCTACAGTCGCCGAAGTGGAGGAGGGAGTGGGTGTTACCGGGGTCTGAGTGGAAGTGACGGCCACTGCAGTCATGCAGGCTTGGCGCTCACGGTGGAGACGAGCCGCCTCAACCGCCCTTGTCTGCTCCAGATAGATGCGCTGGGCCCACTAGAGCAGGGTGATGTGACAGGAGCGACGCTCAAGCTAGCAATGGCTATAGATGGTAAACATGGCGGCGTAGCGCTCAGCGACACCGAGCATGATGGTGGTCAGTGCGCCTAGATGTGTGGGGGCTAGTGTCCCCAGTCGTGTGTAGGTAAGCATGGCTCGTCGCCGGTACTCTACTGGAGACTCCCACTCACCCTGACAGAGTGAGTTAAAGTGTGTGACACGCTGGGCACGGGTGGCTGCCGTCTCACCCTCCAGAAGGGTCAGAGCTGGGTCCCAAGCATCGTAGGGATCTGCACCTGTGCCACTGAAGTAGTCACCGACGAAGGGAGCATAGTCCAGCATAGAGTCCTCACGGATGACCATGGTCAGGCCATGCACGGCGCGGCGGGCCATCGCACACTGGCGGGGATCATTAGTCTGGTACCGACTGTGATAGTACGGTCAGACCCCCTCCGCCATCACCCACAGGTTGAAACACATGCACCATGCATCAAAGCCAACCGTTGGAGATTACTACGGTGGTGGGGTGTCAAATTCCTTGGGTGGCTTCTCTATGGACAGGGCTACCTGAGAGGCTACCCGTATGTGGGCCCTGATCCTCCCTATGACCATTGTAACGCGTTGCGTCACCTCCCGATCTTCAACTAGGTCAACAGTGCCGCGAGCAGCCACTCCCCTCTCAACTGCACTGTCTGTCTGTTGTCCATCATGTCAATGGGTTGCATAGCAACAGTGTAAAAAATGGGTCCCGACATGGGAGGCCGCCAACCGCTCTTGGTATTGCAACCAAGGTAACATATCATCCTCGAACGAGGGATCAACACTTGAGGTTCGTTCGGTTTGCAACCTCATGAAGTCCGCATGAAGGTCTTTAGTGTCTACCCTTGGTTGGAAACTCTGTGAGAAGTCTCAAAGGCAAGAACCGTAAATGGATGCATGTAGGGTACATGCTTTTTTACCAGTAGAGCTTTGCTAAATTTTCTGCGTGCACTGGCTCCACAGGAGCCAGCCTCAACCTACAGTCCTACTTGGCGCATCCTAAGACCGCCAAGTGTCATCCTCAAGGCAGGCTCTAGAAAGCTTCCTAGAAGCTTCCTGTTCCATTCTGGGCCATAAAGAAAATGCAGCTGTCGTGAGGTTTGAGCCCGCGACCCATTAGCTCCGGCACCTGTCCCTACTAGGCCACAATGATGTGTTTCCTATGATAATCTCCCGGGGACATACCCATTATGGGCAGTGCATTCCTGGCCTAGCTCACAACAGACGAAGGGGACGTACTCCATAGAGCAGTGCATGCCTTGTCTTTCCGTGCAACCAACCAGTTAGACCAGTGGACAAGGTGCATACCATTCAAAAACTCTCTCCCTTGCACCTCTGTCCATCCATGGCTCACTGGACTCCATCAATGCATTGGGACTCACCCTTCCTGTACCGCACTCCTCATGTCGAATCCACGAATGCCTTCATAGTGCAAGTCGCTCTCCAACGGCTTGGTCATGCCGTCAACAAGCATGCTCTTGGTTCCGCAGTGTTGTAAGTGCACCACGTTCTTCAAGACCAAGTCACGTGAGTAGTGGTAACATATGTCGATGTGCTTCATTCGCCGGGTGATGATCTCATCCTCAACCATCAAGATGGTGCTCATGTTATCCATGTGTACGACCGTGGCGTCCTTCTGTGGCACTGTCATTTTGCCAAGAAGGTTACGCAACCACTGAGTCTCCTTGCAAAACTCAGACAGAGAAACGTACTCCGCCTCAGCCATGGACACGAAAGCACAATCATACTTCTTGTTGGCCCATGAGATGGTAGCGCCATTCGAGATGCACACGTTTCCAGAGGTGGATTTTTGGTTGTCAAGATTTCCTCTCCAGTCGGCCTCGGTATAGCACTTCTAGTGGAGGGGGTCCGTACCTTCTTGGCCTCCAAGGACGAGGCTCATGTGACTTGTTTTATGCAAGTAATACTTGATGCGCTGAACTGCCTGCCAATGTTATGGCCCTGGGTTGGCCACAAACCTGCTCATTTGTCCCACAACATAGCAGATGTCCGGACGAGTACCTACCATGGCGTACATGATGCTACCCATGGCCGACTGGTAGGGGATGTCTTGCATCTCTCTTTGTTCTGCTTCATTGCTTGGCAACATTGAGGCCTTCAGTTTTGTATCGGTCTTCATAGGGGTGGACACAGGTTTGCAGTCTTCCATGTGATAGTGCTTTAGTACCTCACCAATTTATTTGGTTTGGTTGAGTTTGATGGTGCTTACTGCTCGGTTGCGGTGGATGGCGATCCCGAGGTAGTACTCGAAAGGACCCATGTCCTTCATTTTGAACCTTTTGCTGAGGTCAGACTTCAGCTCATCCAGCAGCTCAACCAAAGAAGAGCAGATGATCAGATTATCCACGTATAGTGCAACGAGCATCAGCCCACTCCCATCATCACGCACGTACATGATTGGGTCATCTTGGAAATGCGCAAAGGAGAGACCGGTCATGGAACCATCCTTCTCTTTTTACCATATCCTCGGGCCCTGTTTCAAGCCGTAGAGCGCTTTCACCAACTTACACACCTTGCCCTTGGGAGCTTTGAATCCTTTCGGCACCTCTTGTTGAAATGGTATGCACCTTGTCCACTGCCTAGTTGGCTAGCTACACATACAGAAAAGGCATGCACTGCTCTATGGAGTACGTCACCTTGGTCTGTTTTGAGATGGGCCAGGAATGCACTGCCCATGATGGGTATGTCAACTGTGCATCATCATAGGAATCATACCTTTGTGGCCTAGTTGAATAGGCACCGGAGTCTACTATGAGAGGCTACGAGTTTCAAACCCCATGACGGCCAAGTTTTTCTTTGTGGCCCAAACTGGGAGAGGAAGCTTCTAGGAAGCTTACTAGAGTGTGCCTTGAGGATGACACTTGGTGGTCTAAGGACGCGCCAAGTAGGACTGTAGGTTGAGGTTTTTATAGTGGAGCCACTACAAGCAGAAGCTTTAGCAAAAGCTCTACAAGTATGAACGCCTGTACCTTGCATGCATCCATTTACAGTTCTTGCCTTTGAGACTTCTCAAAGAGTGTTCAACCAAAGGTAGACACTAAAGACCAACATGCGGACTTCGTAAGGTTGCAAACCAAATAAACCTAAAGTGTGGATCCCTCGTTCGAGGGTGATATGTTATCTTGGTTGCAATACCAAGAGCGGTTGGCGGTCTCCCATGTCAGGACCCGTTTTCTAGACCGTTGCTATCCGGCGCATTGACAAAGGGTTATGGGCCCACACTCCTGGTTCTAAGGAACGCTTCCAAGACAGACTAGCGCATGGTCTTGCGGGGCGCACAGGTACAACAGGTACACGAAGATCAGACGGCTCCAATCTCCTCCATCGGCTCCATCGGCTTCTTCAGGTAGGGTGCATACACGTGACGGACTAGGGGACGAGGAACAGCTCTGTCCATGTTGGACAAGACCCTCGAGCCCCACCGGGATTAAGCTCTACCCATTTTTAGAAGGTGGTACGACCCCGAGTCCGTTCTCTCACGACGACACCATCGCCTTAGGCGATCATCGGCGGGAGGGGTATGCAACGGAACCAACTGCACCTTTGAAAACGGTCGCAGTCAGCAGCCTCATCAGCCTCATCGCCCTGAACGAAGCAAAGTAGCAGCGAAGGAGAGAAGATGAGCAACCGCAGGAAATGGCGGATCCGACTCAAGCCCGCCTTGAGGCGGGTATGTCCAAATTCACCGGTACAGGTTTTCCCTTGTGGAAATGGCAGTTTGAGATTGTCATGAACGTACGTGGCTACCTCGACATCCTAAANACCCATTTTTAGAAGGTGGTACGACCCCGAGTCCGTTCTCTCACGACGACACCATCGCCTTAGGCGATCATCGGCGGGAGGGGTATGCAACGGAACCAACTGCACCTTTGAAAACGGTCGCAGTCAGCAGCCTCATCAGCCTCATCGCCCTGAATGAAGCAAAGTAGCAGCGAAGGAGAGAAGATGAGCAACCGCAGGAAATGGCGGATCCGACTCAAGCCCGCCTTGAGGCGGGTATGTCCAAATTCACCGGTACAGGTTTTCCCTTGTGGAAATGGCAGTTTGAGATTGTCATGAACGTACGTGGCTACCTCGACATCCTAAAAGGGACCGCGACAGCACCCGCCGATGCGACGGTGACGACGTATGCGGCTGACCTTGCAGCATGGACGATGAAGAACAACATGGCTCTCGTCATTCGTGTGACGTCCATCAACGAGACTGACCACTCCCATATCACAAGATGCACGTTGGCTGCCGAGGCCTACGCAAAGCTCTCATGCATGCATCAATCAAACGCCCTAGCAAACCGTCTCTTCATCTTCCAAAGGTTGATGTCGATGAGGGTGAGTGAAGGAGAATCGATACCCACAGTTTTGCAGTCATAAGACAATGTGCTGTAGGAGGTCCAGCAAATGGAATGGAATCTCGACTCCAACATGCGTGCCATGATCCTTCTAATGGCGCTGCCGGAAAGCTGGGGATCCTTGATCACCGTATTTGGCGGTTGGAAGGAGGCATATTTGACATACGAGGCTGTCGCCGAACACGTCCGCAATAATTCCATGTGACGCAGTGGCAGTGAGGCAAACATCTCAGCCTATGCCTTTCACTTCTGTGGACAAGGTGCAAGCTCTCGCTCTAGTCAAGGCAACAGCAGAAGCGGTGGCGGTGGAGGGAAAGACAATGGTGGCGGGAAGAGTTCCAAGAAGCCCGGCAACTGTCACAACTGTGGCAAGGCTGGGCACTAGGCTAGGGACTGCCGTAGTCCTAAGAAAAAAGGCAGGAACAAAGGTGGAAAGGAGAAGAAGGAGGTCACCAACAGGATGGCTCGGGGGCTGCCCATGAAGGGCGTAGCGATCCTTAGGCCCGGGGCATTCGCCCTTGACTCGGGCACCAACCACCACTCATCAAAAGAGAAGGATGGATTTGTCTCCATGGCCGAATCTGTCATGCGCATCAACTGTGTAAACGGCGGCGTCGTCCAAGCCATGGGCGAAGGGGACAAGGTGATCACGTTCAACGTGAACGGTGCGGAGAAGGCGGTCAATCTTCAAAAGGTGGTGTACATGCCCTCCTTCGCAGCCAACTTGCTGTCCGTCTCACAAATCACCGACAACAACATGATAGTGGTGTTCACCAACAAGGAAGCGGGGGCCCTAAAAAACGGGGACATCCAGATTTTGTCTCATGCCTCAAGTTCCAAGAGTCAACGGCCTCTACGTGCTTCAAACCAAAGTCACCAAGGCGTCACATGAGGAACTCGCATGTGCCACTAATACAGTGGCACCAGAGCGAAAGGATACACCACTGGCGACCGTTGCGGCTGCCACATCAACCATGGACACTGATACAGAGTTGTGGCACCGGCGACTTGGCCTCTTGGCCAACAACACTCTGGAGAAGATGCAGGAGCAAGAGGTAGTCCGCAGAATGGAAGGGTGCACCATGAAGCATGGCGAAGGGTGTACATTGTGTGAACCATGCCTCCAAGCGAAGGCAAAGAAGAAGCCGTTTGGGAGAGGAGGTCAACTCAAGGCATGTCTTGGAGCTGAAACATAGTAACGTGTGTCGACCCTTCCGCACACCGTCCAACGGAGGAAGCAAGTACTTCCTGACCTTCATTGACGACCACAGCCACAAGTTATGGATCTACTTCCTCAAAACAAAGGGAGAGGTTAAGGAGAAGCTCCTCGAGTTCGTCGACATGGTAGAGCGGCAAACGTCCAAGAAAGTGAAGACGCTCTGAAGTGGCAATGGGGGTGAGTACGAGGCATGCAAGCCTTGGCTCAAGCATCATGGCATCCGCCACGAGCAAACCACCCCTTACAACCCCCAAAGCAATGGCATTGCCAAGAGGATGAACCAGACCCTGCTCGGCATGGTGCGAAGCATGCTCTTCGACGCCAACCTTGCTTTTGGGCTGAAGCAGCAACAACGGCTTGCTACCTCTTGAAACTCACACCAACGACCGCCTTGCGGAAGCGTGGAAAGGAGCGGGACAAGCAGCTGAAGACCCCACAGGAAGCATGGTCGGGAAAGAAACTCAACACATCTCATCTGAAGGTGTTTGGGTCAACTGCATGGGTGAAGATTCAGTCGAGAGAAAGTGGAGGTAAGCTGGACGCACGTTCCAGGAAGTGCGTCATGGTTGGGTACGACACATCACACAAAGCCTATCGGCTTTGGGACCAGGCAGCAGGCAAGCTCGTGAGGATTTGCGACGTCATGTTTGACGAACGCACCCTTGAAAAGAGAGAGCTACTAGACCCAAACCTCGCTCCCAAAGCGGGAGAGTGGATAGTGTTGCTTGATTCCGGAGACCAAGTACCCGACAACTAGCTTGCTTTGACAGCGGGTGGTGGGAATGGGAGAATACCTGCGGAGGATGACGCAGCATCTGACATCGACGCGAATGCCGAGGCGTCTGGGGCTTCCAAGTCTGACTTGGAGTCTGACGACTCTTCTAACGACGACGACGAAAAACCACCACCTATGGAAGCACCAGCACTAAAGCAAGAAGCTACACTAGCACTTTGGCACGGTTTACAACCAAAGAAAGCACCTTTGCGGTATGAGGATGATTGGACCAGCCTTAGCTGGTCGTGCATGGCTCAGGGAGAGCCATCCACAGTGGTGGAGGTGATGAATGGCCCAGATCCGGCCAAGTGGAAGGAGGCAGTGGACAGCGAGCTCACGTCCGTTGCCGAGAACGGCACGTGGGTGCTGGTAGATAGACCCGACAAGGCCCACGTGGTGGGATCCAAGTGGATCCTACGAGTGAAGAAGAAGTAAGACGGCAACATCGACAAGTTCAAAGCAATGGTAGTGGCTAAGGGATTCTCTCAACGCCTTGGCTCCGAGTACGATGACACGTTCTCGCCCGTCGTGACCTTTGCCTCCGTCCGCTCTCTCCTTGGTATTGCAGCTGCAAAGAACATGGAGAAGAATGTGGTGGACTTGCAGCACTGCGGAACAAAGAGCATGCTTTCTGACTGCATGACCAAGCCGCTGGAGAGCGACTTGCACTATGCAGGTATTCATGGATTCGGCATGAGGAGTGCAGCAGAGGAAGGGTGAGCCCCAAGGCATTGATGGAGCCCAGTGAGCGACAGATGGACAGAGGTGCTAGGGAGAGATTTTTTGAAATGGTATGCACCTTGTCCACTGCCTAGCTGGCTAGCTACACATACGAAAAAGGCATGCACCGCTCTATGGAGTACGTCCTCTTGGTCTGTTCTGAGATGGGCCAGGAATGCACTTCCCATAATGGCTATGTTTCCTGTGCATCATCAAAGAGTCATACCTTTGTGGCCTAGTTGAATAGGCATTGGAGGTTCATATTAGTGGTTGCAGGTTCAAATCCCACGACGGCCGTAGTTTTCTTTGTGGCCCAAACTGGGACAGGAAGTTTCTAGGAAGTTTACTAGAGCCTGCCTTGAGAATGATACTTGGCGATCTAAGGACATGCCAAGTAGGACTGTAGGTTGAGGTTGGCTCCAATGGAGCCACTACAAGCAGAAGCTTTAGCAAAAGCTCTACACGTATACAAGTCTGTACCTTGCATGCATCCATTTACAATACTTTCCTTTGAGACTCCTCATTGAGTATCCAACCAAAGGTAAACACTAAAGACCAACATGCGGACTTCGTGAGGTTGCAAACCAAACGAACCTAAAGTGTGGATCCCTTGTTCGAGGGTGATATGTTATCTTGGTTGCAATACCAAGAGCGGTCGGCGGTCTCCCATGTCGGGACCCGTTTTCTAGACCTTTGCTATTCCGCGCATTGACACCTCCATCAGCACTCCCATGTCGAGCTTCTCATAGAGGAAAGCTGTCGTGACGTCCATCTGATACATCTCTGTGGCTGCGATGGCAAGGAGAGAATGGATGGAGGCAAAGGTCACAAAGGGCGGAAACGTCTCGTCGTACTCAGAGCCTGGGCATTGAGAAAACCCCTTTGCAACTACCCTCGCCTTGAAATTTTTGATTTTTCCGTCTTACTTCTTCTTGAATCGGAGAACCCACTTGGATTTCACCACGTGGGCCTTGTCGGGTCTATCCACCAGTACCCACATGCCATTGTCGGCAATGGACGCGAGCTCCCTGTCCACTGCCTCCTTCCACTTGGCCGCATCCGGGCCATTCATCGCCTTTGCCACTGTGGATGGATCTCCTTGAGTCGTGCACAGCCAGCGAAAGCTAGTCCAATCGTCCTCATACCGCAAAGGTGTTTTCTTTGGTCGCAAACTGCGCCGGGGTGCTGGCGCGGCTTCCTCCTTTGCTGCTGGTGCTACCACAGGTGGTGATATGTCCTCGTCATAGGCCGACTCCAAATCAGAGTCGGAAGCCCCGGACACCTTGGTATCTCCGTTCATGTCTAATGTTGCGTCATCTTATGCAGCTGCTCTCCCATTCCCACCACCTGCTGGTAAAGCAAGCCAGTTGTTGGATGCTTGATCTGCGGACTCAAGCAACACTATCCACTCTCCCGCCTTGGGAGCGAGGATCGGGTCCAGCAACTCTCCCTTTCCAAGGGTGCATTTGTCAAACTCAACGTCGCGGCTCCTCACGAGCTTGCCAGCTGTCTGGTCCCAAAGCTCATAGGCTTTGTGTGATGTGTCATACCCAAACATGACGCACTTTTTAGAACGTGCGTCCAGCTTACCTCCACCTTCTCCTGACTAGAACTTCACCCATGCACTTGACACGAACACCTTAAGATGAGAGGCATTGGGTTTCTTTCCCGACCATGCCTCTTATGGGGTCTTCAGCAGCTTGTCCTGCTCCTTTCCACGCTTCGGCAAGGTGGTTGCTAGTGTGAGGTTCAGAAGACAACAGGCCGTTGTTGCAACTTCAGCCCAAAAACGAGGTGGCAGCTTGGTGTAAAAAAGCATGCTTCGCACCATGTCGCGTAGGGTTTGGTTCATCCTCTCGGCCACGCCATTGCTTTGGGGGTTGTAAGGGGTGGTTTTCTTGTGGCAGATGCCATGATGCTTGAGCCAAGGCTTGCAATCCTTGTACTCACCCCTGTTGTTACTTCGGAGTGTCTTCACCTTCTTGGACGTTTGCCGCTCTACCATGGCGATGAATTCCTGGAGCTTCTCCTTGACCTCTCCCTTTGTTTTGAGGAAGTAGATCCACAACTTGCGGCTGTGGTCATCGATGAAGGTCAGAAATTACTTGCTTCCTCTGTTAGACGTCGGACAATAGGGTCTGCACACGTCATTGTGGATCAGGTCCAAGACATTCTCCGCTCGTTGGCCTCCTCTCCCAAACGGCTTCTTCTTTTCCTTTGCTCGGAGGAATGGTTCACACAATGCACACCCTTCTCCATGCTTCATGGTGTACCCTTCCATTTCGTAGATTACCTCTTGCTCCTACATCTTATGCAATGGGCTGTTGGCCATGTTGCCACATCGCCGATGCCACAGCTCGACGTCAGTGTCCTTGGTAGATGTGGCGGCCACAACGGTCACCAGTGGTGCATCCTTTGGCTTTAGTGCCACTATCTTGGTGGTACATGCCTGTCTCTCATCTGACGCCTTGATGACTTTGGTTTAAAGCACGTAGAGGTCGTCAACTCTTGGAACTTGAAGCATGAGGTCATCTTTGGTATACAGATTTTTTAAGTCTTCATTTTTAGGGCCACGACTTCCTTGTTGGTGAACACCACTATCATGTTGTTGTCAGTGATTTGTGAGACCGACAGCAGGTTCGCTGCGAAGGAGGGTATGCAAACTACCTTTTGAAGATTGACCTCCTTCTTGGCACCGTTCACGGTACCTTGTCCCCTTCGTCCATGGCTTGGAAGATGTCGCCGTTTGTACACTTGATACACATGCCAGATTCGGCCATTGAGACAAATCCACCCTTCTCTTATGAGGTGTGGTGGTTGGTGCCCGAGTCAAGGGCGAATGCCTTTGGTCTAAGGAGTGTTGCCCCCTTCATGGACAACCCTTCAGCCATCATGTTGGTGAGCTCCTTCCTCTCCTTCCCACCTTTGTTCCCGCCTTACTTCCTAGGACTATGGCAGTCCCTTACCCAGTGTCCAGCCTTGACACAGTTGTGACAGTTGCCAGGCCTCTTGGAACTCTTCTCGCCACCATTGCCTTTCCCTCCACCGCCACCGCTTCCGTTGTTGCCTTGAATGGAGCGAGAGCTTGCACCTTTTCAACCAAAGTGAGAGGCATCGTTTGGAATGTTTACCTCACTACCACTGCTTCGCATGGACTCGTTGTGGACGTGTTCGGCGACAGCCTCATACGTCATATCTGCCTCCTTCCAACCGGCAAATACGGTGATCAAGGACCCCCAGCTTTCTACCAGCGCCATCAGAAGGATCATGGCACGCATGTTGGAGTCCAGATTCCATTCCATTTGCTGGACCGCTTGCAGCACGTTGTCGAACGACTGCAAAAATGCGGGTATGGATTCTCCTTCGCTCATCCTCATCGACATCAACCTTTGGAAGATAAAGAGTCGGTTTGCTAGGGCGTTTGGTTGATGCACACGTGAGATTTTTGCGTAGGCCTCGGCAGCCGATGTGCATCTTATGATGTGGGAGTGTTGAGACTCGTTGATGGACGTGACAAGTATGGCAAAAGCCATGTTGTTCTTTGTTGTACATGCCATGCTGCAAGGTCAGCCGCATACGTAGTCACTTTCGCATTGTCGGGTGCTGTCTCGGTCCCTTTTAGATGTCGAGGTAGTCACATGGGTTCATGAAAATCTCAAAACTGCCATTTCCACAAGGGCAAACCTGTCCCCGTGAATTTGGACATACCCGCCTCAAGGCAGGCTTGAGTCAGATCTACCCTTTTTTGGCGGTTGCTGGTCTTCTCTGCTTTACTGCTACTCTGTTTTGTTAAGGCCGATGAGGCTGATGAGGCCGCTGACTGCAACCGTTATCAACGGTGCAATTGGTTCCGTTGCATGCATGTAATGGATTCGACAGAATCCTTGGCCGACTAGGCCAAAACCGCGGTGCTTGAGGGTCTCCGACCCTCAAGCTATCTCGCCAAACCGCCCACAGTCCCAGGTGACCCCGCTAGAGCCACGTGGCTCCTTCGACCAGTCGTCATGGCATTGCCATGCTACACTCTACCCCGCTAGAAGTGAGAGCCGCCTCACCATCTCCGGTAATCCCGACGTGGGATTCGAGCCCTAGAGCTCTGATACCAATGTAACGGATTTCGACGGAATCCTTGGACGACTAGGCCAAAGCCGTGTTGCTTGAGGGTCTCAGACCCTCAAGCCATCCCGTCTAACCGCCCACAGTCCAAGGTCACCCCGCTCGAGCCACGTGGCTCCTTCGACCGGTCGGCATTGCACTGCCACGCTACACTCCCCCCCACTAGGAGTGAGAGCCGCCTCGTCATCTTCGGTAATCCCGACGTGGGATTCGAGCCCTGGAGCTCTAATACCAATGTAACGGATTCGATGGAATCCTTGGCCGACTAGGCCAAAACCGCGGTGCTTGAGGGTCTCCGACCTTCAAGCCATCCCGTCTAACCGCCCACAGTCCCAGGTGACCCCGTTCGAGCCACGTGGCTCCTTCGAACGGTCGGCGTGGCACTGCCATGCTACACTCCCCCTCGTTAGGAGTGAGAGCCGCCTCGGCATCTCCGGTCAACCAACGTGGGATTCGAGCCCTGGAGCTCTGATATCAATGTAGCGGATTCGACGGAATCCTTGGCCGACTAGGCCAAAACCGCGGTGCTTGAGGGTCTCCGACCCTTAAGCCATCCCTTCTAACCGCCCACTGTCCTAGGTGACCCCGCTCGAGCCACATGGCTCCTTCGACCGGTCGGCGTGGCACTGCCACGCTACACTCCCCCCGGCTAGGAGTGAGAGTAGCCTCGGCATCTCCGGTAATCCCGACATGGGATTCGAGCCCCGGAGTTTTGATACCAATGTAATGGATTCGACGGAATCCTTGGCCGACTAGGCCAAAACCGCGGTGCTTGAGGGTCTCCGAACCTCAAGCCATCCCGTCTAACCGTCCACAGTCCGAGGTGACCCCACTCGAGCCACGTGGCTCCTTCGACCGGTCGGCATGGCACTGCCACGCTACAATACCCCTCCTAGTGATGATTGCCTTAAGGTAATGGTGCTGTCGTGAGAAAATGGAGTCGCGGTCGTACCACCTTCTAAAAGGGTAGTGTTTTATCCCGTTGGGGCATGAGAGTCTTGTCCAACATGGACAGAACTATTCCTTGTCCCCTAGTCTGCCACGTACGCGCACCCTACCTGAAGAAGCTGAGACCTGCGTTTCGGCAAGCATAATTTGAGCTACGCTTGGCCGAATCGCGCGCGGTTTGGTGCGTTGGAAAGCTCATGACTAGCCCTATAAATTTTGTGATCATGTCTATGTTAAAAACAAAATGCACGACGTTATTCCCTTCGCAAACTGACTGTCTGTAAATTCCTGCTCACATAGCGTGAGGCGACCAGAAAGCTCACGCTCGGTCTCAGATTCGCCCAAAACAGTGGACGTGAATCATTAGAGGCGATCAGACAAACGTCAGGACCGCACCACGTGGATCTCATCCTGACAAAGGGTTATGGGCCCACGGGTCTAAACGCCTTCAACGTTCACGTCTTCTGCAGTGCACGGGATCGTCATCTTGGACGTCGCCGTGAAGTTCTGAGAACTCGTCGGAGTAGCAGCTGCGCACATGGCGTAGAAGGAGACACATCCCATTCAGAAGTATGCGGGCGGCCCGGGCTTCGGGCTATGGAGGTGGCAGTTTGAACTGCACCTCTCGCATAAGGGGCTGCTGGATGTCATGTTGGGAAAGGAGGTGCTCATAGAAGCGACTGCTATGGACGCGGAGAAGCAGGCCTTCGAAAAGAAGAACACGGAGGCGCTCATGCTCCTGGTGTCCGGGACGGCCGAGTCGTAGTGGGGCTACTTCCAAGGCTGCAAGCTAGCAGCCGAAGCTTGGGAAAAGCTCTGCGCCATCCACCAATCCAAGTCGCTTGCGAACAAAATCTTTGCGATGAAGCCACTCCTCGCGGTGAGAATCGAGGAGGGAGATGATGTCATCTCCTCCATGTAGCAGATCGAGTCGCTCGCCTCGTAATGCAATGACGTGGGGTGGAAGATCGACATGCAGCTGCAGGCGATGGCCCTCCTCATGGCCCTACCTGACAGTTGGGGCCCACTCATCACCGTTCTTGGAGGATGGTCGGAGGACAAGCTCACCTATGGCGCGGTCGCAGAGTACATCTGCAACGAGGCGCAGCGTCGGAGCTACGGGGAGTCCTCGTCTTCCTCATCGGCCCTCGTCACCAAAATACGTGGTGGCGGAAGTGAAGGCCGAGGAAGTGGCGGAAAGGGTGGCGGCAAGAAGGGCGCCAAGAAAGGTGCGTGCCGCAACTGCGGCAAGGAGGGCCATTGGGCCCGTGAGTGCCCGTAGGAGGCGAAGACCGGCGGCAAAAACAGCAAGGGCAGGTCGCTCCTCAACGGCAATAAGAACCACTTCCTCAAGAAGGCCAACAGACGGTGCCTGGATTCCGGGGCCAAGGAGCACACCCAAGTCGAGAAGGTGGGGTTCGTCACCTACGAGAAGTCCTCAAAATCAATGGTGGTCGCGAACAACAAAGTCGAGCCGGCGGCCGGCCAAGGCGACGTGGAGGTGGAAGTCATGGTGGGCGGTAAGAAGGAGCTGTGCACAATTCGTGATGTGCAGCACGTCCTCGGCCTGGCGGACATTTTGAGTGTCAACCGCTTGACGGACAAGGGATATGAGGTGCTCTTCTATAGGTAAGGCACAGTGGTGCGCATCGACGGCGACGGCAAGGTCGTGCTGGAGGCGAAGCGCGAGGGTGGTCCCTACATTGTGGAGACCAAGGTGGTCCCTGCAGCATCCGACGTAGCAGATTCGCAGGAGCGCGTCATCAACATGGTCAAGGGAGGCAACGCTGATCTGGAGCTCTGGCACCGACGGTTGGGGCATTCGGCGCCCGCAACTGTTAAGGAGATGGCGAAGCGCGACATGGTATGTGGCCTCGTCATCGACGGTGCAGACGCGGCAGCAAATGCAGCAGCACACAAAAAGTGCGAGCCTTGCATTTTGGGCAAGGCGCGGCGCAAGCCGTTCAACGAGAACGTAGCCCGCGCAAAGGACCTGCTGGAGGTCGTGCACAGCGACGTGTGCGGACCGTTCAAAACGCAGTCAAACGGTGGCTTCAGATACTTTGTCACCTTCATTGACGACTGCAGCAGGAAGCTCTACGTGTACTTCATGAAGCGGAAAGGTGAGGTCCTGGACCGGCTGAAGGAGTACGTCGCAACGGTGGAGAGGCAGACTGGCCGGAAGGTCAGAGCACTACGCAGCGACAATGGCGGAGAGTACGTGGGCTGCAGCGGGTGGATAAAGCAGCAGGGCATCAAGTGGGAACCCAATACGCCATACTCGCCACAGTCCAAAGGAGTGGCGGAGCGGGCGAACCAGACGCTGCTCAACATGGTGCGGACCATGCTTGTGGATGCGGGGTTGCCGCAAGGTTTCTGGGCGGAGGCTGTGCGTACAGCAAGCTACACCATCAACCTCACCCCAACAGCGGTGCTGAAGGGCAAAGGCGGCTGGAAGATGCCGCAGGAGGTTTGGAGCGGGCGCAAGCCAAACGTGGCGCACCTGAAGGTGTTCGGGTGCAAGGCGCACGCGATGGTGCAGGCAGCGCAACGACGCGACAGCAAGCTGGAATCGCGGGCGAAGCCGTGCTTGTTCCTCAACTACGAGAGTGCGCAAAAGGCGTATCGGCTCTGGGACCCGCGCACGCAAGAGATCATCCGCAGCCGTGACGTTGAGTTCGACGAGCAGCAGAGCTTGAGCAGTAGCAGCAATGACATGAGCGTCGGGAACACTCCAAAACAGGGGGAGTGGTTCCAGCTCTTTGACTACAAGAAGGAGCCGGCGGATGCGGAGGTCGATGATGCGGCATCGCAGCGCGACGGTGTAGCAAGTGCAGCAGCCAACGCGGAGGACTCCGACGATGATGTAGCTGGGCTGGAGATCCGGCGGAATGATCCGCCGAAGGAGGCACTGCGGGTACCGAAGCACGCACTCCCGGCGGAGTTTGCGTCGGGCGTCAGAGAAAAATCCTCTAGATGCGCCGCTCGTCCGGTTGATGACTCACCGGAGCGGGCTGAGTCGGAAGGATCGCAGCACAGTGACAAGACGCCAAGACAGCCGCGCCGCAGTTGGAGGCAACGGAGAGCGGGGAAGCGTTTTGACGCAGGCACCGGTCGATGGATCAGCATGACGCGGTGCATGCTGGCTCCATCAACGGAACCGACGATCGTGCAAGAGGCGCTTGCGCGGCCCGAGGGAAAGTAGTTGGATGCCGCCATCAAGTCGGAGTTGGCGTCCATTGCTGAAAACGACACGTGGCAGCTGGTTGACAGGCCGAAAGACGCCAAGGTCATCGGCTCCAAGTGGGTCTTCAAGACCAAGTTCACAAAGGAAGGTGTGGTTGACAAGTACAAGGCACGGCTTGTGGCAAAGGGGTATGCACAGCGTAAGGGCGAGCACTACGATGAGACGTTCGCCCCCGTTGCCAAGTTCACAAGCATCCGGGCGATCCTTGCGGTGGCAGCCGCAAAGGACATGGAGCTCCACCAAATGGACGTAAAGACGGCCTTCCTCAACGGCATCATCGACAAGGAAATCTACATGGAGGTGCCGGAGGGGGTGGAGGCGCCAGAGGGCAAGGTGTGCAAGCTCCGGAAGTCCTTGTACGGGCTAAAACAATCGCCCCGATGCTGGTACCAACAGATGGACAGCTTCATGGCACAACTCGGCTTCAAGCGTTGTGAAGCAGATCACAGTGTGTACGTGCGGCGTAGCAAGAAGCTCCATCAGATTGTCGCACTCTACGTGGACGATCTGATCTTGTGCTCCTCAGACCTGCCGAGCCTATAGCAGCTGAAAGAGCAGCATAGCAGCAAGTTCTAGATGTCGGACATGGGGGAGCTGGAGTTCTACCTCGGGGTGAGCATTACGCGGAACCGGAGGGCGCGCACGCTTGAGCTAGGGTAGGCCAAATACGTGGCCGAGGTGCTGAAGCGGTGCGGCATGGAGGACTGCAAACCAGTGTGCAATCCTGTCTCCATGACCTATGAACTGAGTGCGGCAATGGTGTCGCAAACAAAAGAGAAGCGGGAGGATATGGCAGGGGTGCCTTACCAATCGGCGGTGGGCAGCCTCATGTACGCCATGGTGGCGACTCGACCGGACCTAGCCTACGCGGTGGGCCAAGTGAGCAGGTACGTGGCCGACCCAGGGCCACTACACTGGCAGGCGGTCAAGCGCATCCTCCGCTACCTGCAGGCGACGCGGCACGCGCGCCTGAGGTTCGAGGGCAAAGGGCGGGCGGACCCTTTGCGTCTGGTCTGCTACACGGATGCAGACTACGCTAGCGATGCGAACAAGCGGAAGTCCACATCCGGCTACGTGTTCTTCCTCGCTGGTGCAGCGGTCTCGTGGTGCAGCAGGAAGCAGGACTGCGTCGCCATCTCCACAGTGGAAGCCGAGTACATCGCGCTGGCCGAGGCGGTCAAGGAGGCGGTGTGGCTCCGGAGGTTGCTGGGGGAGCTGGGCGTGTCGCAGCCGGAGCCTGCGGTGGTACACGAGGACAACACCGGCTCCATCTCGCTGACCAACAACCCGACGCAGCACAGGAGGACGAAGAACATTGACGTGCGTTATCACTACGCACGGGACATGGTCGAGAAGGGGCAGGTGGTGCTGCAGCACTGCAGCACGCACAGCATGCTTGCGGATTGCTTGACCAAAGCGCAGCCCGCAGACCGGCACGCGATGAGCGTGGCCGGACTTGGGATGACCAGCTATGATGGGCTGGAGGGCGCAACGGAAGATGAGTGAGAGCAAGCAGGAGCAGAGGGCATGGAAGGTGCAAGGGGGAGAATGTTGAAAAATTACCCCTCCGCATGCCCAAGTGCGGCGCCGGGAGGCGCTGACGAGTCGCCAGAAAATGGAAACTCCGCTCCGGTGCATCTGGCAACTCAAATTCTTCTCGGATCCTAAAATGAAGGATTGCCCCTAAAAGTTGACAAGTTGCTGAATCTGGTGGAAGTTGTTTCGCCGGAATCGGACAAGTATCGAGGGAGATATGGCTTTCCAAAGTTGGGGTATGCGCAGCGGCTCTGGGAGCCGGCTGCGACTCGAAATCCGGTCGATAATCGACCGGACCAAGTAACAAAAATACCATGTGGAGAAAATGCTCCGATAGGCCTGCCGAGGCGTTCGGTGGATGATCCACCTGATCTGGCAGATCATCCACCGGATCCAGTAGTGCAGGTTGTTACAGAGGGACTTAGCCAAAATCCTGGCTCGACGTCCGAAACTCAGAAGTACGTTTTGTTACTCCGGGACTTAGTCAAAATTCGGACTGCAGGTCCGCGGACAGGTTTCGAACCTCGTCACACCCCATCACCAAACACGACCCAAAAGTGGGTAGGGTACGTAGAAACAGTGCAGGGGACCCATACACCATGTGCAATGGGACATGCGCCTTGGGAAAGACGCTTCGCACATGAATGAAGGCGCCACGGCGAGTGGCGGCGTCAGGCTTCTGTGGTGGGTGAGAACTGCGCTTAGGCAAGCATAACATGAGCTACGGTTGGCCGAATAGCGCGCGGTTTGGTGCGTTGGAAAGCTCATGACTAGCCCAATAAATGTTGTGATCATTTCTATGTTAAAAAAACGCAAAACGACGTTATTCCCTTCGCAAACTGACTGTCTCTAAATTCTTGCTCACATAACGTGAGGCGACCAGAAAGCTCACGCTCAGTCTCAGATTCGCCCAAAACAGTAGACGTGAATCGTTAGAGGCGATCAGACAAACGTCGGGACCGCACCACGCGGATATCATCCTGACAATCCCGACGTGGGATTCGAGTCCTGGAGCTCTGATACCAATGTAACGGATTCGATGGAATCCTTGGCCGACTAGGCCAAAACCGCGGTGCTTGAGGGTCTCCGACCTTCAAGCCATCCCGTCTAACCGCCCACAGTCCCAGGTGACCCCGTTCGAGCTACGTGGCTCCTTTGACTGGTCGGCGTGGCACTGCCATGCTACACTCCCCCTCGTTAGGAGTGAGAGCCGCCTCGGCATCTCCGGTCAACCAACGTGGGATTCGAGCCCTGGAGCTCTGATATCAATGTAACGGATTCGATGGAATCCTTGGCCGACTAGGCCAAAACCGTGGTGCTTGAGGGTCTCCGACCCTTAAGCCATCCCTTCTAACCGCCCACTGTCCTAGGTGACCCCGCTCGAGCCACGTGGCTCCTTCGACCGGTCGGCGTGGCACTGCCACGCTACACTCCCCCCGGCTAGGAGTGAGAGTAGCCTTGGCATCTCCGGTAATCCCGACATGGGATTCGAGCCCCGGAGTTTTGATACCAATGTAATGGATTCGACGGAATCCTTGGCCGACTAGGCCAAAACCGCGGTGCTTGAGGGTCTCCGAACCTCAAGCCATCCCGTCTAACCGTCCACAGTCCGAGGTGACCCCGCTCGAGCCACGTGGCTCCTTCGACCGGTCGGCATGGCACTGCCACGCTACAATACCCCTCCTGGTGATGATTGCCTTAAGGTAATGGTGCTGTCGTGAGAAAATGGATTCGCGGTCGTACCACCTTCTAAAAGGGTAGTGTTTTATCCCGTTGGGGCATGAGAGTCTTGTCCAACATGGACAGAACTATTCCTTGTCCCCTAGTCTGCCACGTACGCGCACCCTACCAGAAGAAGCTGATGGAGCCAATGGAGCAGATTGGAGCCGTCTGATCTTTGTGTCCCTATTGTACCTGTGCATCTTGCAAGACCACGCGCAAGCTGGTCTTGGAAGCGTGCCTTAGAACCAGAAGTGTGGGCCCATAACCCTTTGTCAATGCTTCGGATAGCAACGGTCTAGAAAATGGGTCCCGACATCGGAGGCTGCAAACCGCTCTTCGTATTGCGACTAGGATAACATATCACCCTCGAATGAGGGATCCACACTTTAGGTTCATTCGGTTTACAACCTCACGAAGTTTGCACAAAGGTCTTTAGTGTCAACCCTTAGTTGGACACTCCGTGAGGAGTCTCAAAGGAAAGTATTGTAAATGGATGCATGCAGGGTCCAGGCTCTTTTACCTGTAGAGTTTTGCTAAATCTTCTGCTTGCAGTGGTTCCACAGGAGCCAACCTCAACCTGCAGTCCTACTCGGCGAGTCCCAAGACCGCCAAGTGTTATCCTCAAGGCAGGCCCTAGAAATCTTCCTAGAAGCTTCCTGTCCCATATTGGGCCACAAAGAGAAATACAGCGTTTGAGCCTGCGACCCATGAGCTCCGACGCGTGTCCCAACTAGGCCACAATTTTATGTTTCCTATGATAATCTCCATGGGACATTCGCATTCCTGGCCTATCTCAGAATAGACCAAGGCGACGTACTCCATAGAGCAGTGCATGCCTTGTCTTTCCGTGCAACCAGCCAGTTAGACCAGTGGAAAAGGTGCATACCATTCAACACATCATCATCGTCGTCGTCGTCAAACGCCTTGCTGAGGAACTCGTACGTGGATTCGTCGTTGGCTACCACCCGCTCCATGCCCGGTAGGCTCCCAGTTGACTGCTGGCACGCTCGTGGGGTTCGCTGAATGACGACCTGCTGTGACAAATGTTTGAGATCCTGTTGCAGGTCCAAGAGGCTTGATTGGACGCTACTCTGTTCGTCAAGCAGCCTATTGATCGCACTTGTGCATGGACTGGCTGTGCGACTGCTGCTCGCTGTGTCCATGGCTCCAAATCCAACTGCAGAAGAGACCACATCAGTGGTGGGCTCCTGCCCCCTCCGTATGCGAGGCCTTGGATGGCATGATTGCACTACTACTACTGCTGCTCCACTGATGTCCGCTGCTACGCGCTGCCACTGATGTCCGCTGCTACGCGCTGCCACTGCTGTCCTCTGTCGCTGCTACTACCGTCAGCTCCTACGACCGCCGCTGGCTATTGCTGTAGCCGCTGCCGCCACTACCGTCTACTACCATTGCGGCCCATTGCTGCAGTCACTACTATTTGCTACTGTTGCCGCCGCTCCTACTACTGCTGCCACGACTATCACGGCTGCGGTGGCCAGTGCTGCTGCAGTTGCCAAGGCCACCACCACATCAGCCATGGCGGCTGCTACTTTTGCTGTCGCAGCTGCTGCGGTTGCTGCCGCTGCTGCCGATGCTTCTCGTCGGTGTCAGGCACGCAGCCCACCGGCAGCTACCCGCTGCCCGCCGGCTGCTTTCCGCCGGCCGCTGCCTGCCGGTCGCTGGCCGCCGGCCGCCGGTCGCTGGCCGCGGGCGGCCGGCTGCTGTCTGCTGCCTGCTGGTCGCCAGGGGCTGCCCGCTGGCCCACCGGCTCGCTGCTCACCAGCTCGCTGCCCGCCGGCCGCTGTCCGCTGGCTGTTGCCCGCTAACCGCTACTGGCTGCTGTCGGCTGCCCGCCAACCGCTGGCCGCTGCCCGCTGCCCGTTGTCTGCTGCCTTGCTGGCTGTTTGTTGGCAGCTTTGCAGCTACGTTCGCATGTCACCAGGGCTCGGTGGGGTGCAGCCTGCAACGTGGCAGTGTGGGTTGTGCCCCTCAGCCACAGCTGCAGTCACTCTCGCTCACGCTGTTGCTGATGCTATTGCTGGTGCTCACATTATCTTGTGACACGATGTGTGGTGGATCCTCCCTGGACCGGTGCTGCGTCCCTGTTGTGCAGCCACGCGAGAGCTGTCTCGCGTACTCTGATGCCATGAGAAGCTTCAAGGAAGCTGCCTGACTAGTTTGCCTACCTTCTGTGTGTGACACCAAGCCGGAAACGGCAAGGATCTGGCCAGATGACGCACATAGGCGTCAAGTTCTTATCCACAGGAAGCACATGCAAGAAGAGCTGCACAAATGAGTCACACACACATGGGACGACCGCACTCGGTTCGCATCACACACTAGGGTAGAATTTCGCTGTGCCTCAGCCAACCATAAAACGGAAACAGTCATAACTCTGTAACAACACATCAGAATCAGGTGCCCTCTGAACGGCTAGAAGTAGAATAGAGAATAATACAATCTCGTAGCAAGCATGGTCCGGGGCACTGTACCGCAGTGCAGGCCATAGAGCCCCTCACGGGCTCCACTCCTCACGACGATGCCAAGTGCCAGCAGAGCCGACAGGTCACAGTGGTCCGTGAAGACACCCATCAACAACAATAAAAGCGAGTGTGAGAGAGTGTGTCGTGCTCACAAGTAGGCGCACGATCCTGCACTTAGGGCGACAGTTTGCCGCCGCCCCTACTGCTTCCGCCACCCCGCCTCATCCACCTCTGTGCTCTAGCAGCAGACCTTGATCAGTGTCCCCTCCTCGTCGCAGGGAGGACACACCCATGCTACGGGATTGCTCCATACTTGCAACAACCATGCACCACGTCTTGACTGCCTCCCCAGCCGTGACTTAGAACACTCGAGCATTCTGTTGCCGTTGCCAGCCTCCTGGCATATAGCAATAGGTCCATGACGTGTGTGTCCTATTTTCCCTTCTTTTGGTCTTCGACCATCCACGGCCATTTCCTCCATTACCCACAACTGTATCTGCAGCTCGGCGTCCTTGCCACCATGCATGGCACAGCCACCTCCTATCCTAGTAGCCATAACAAGCAGCAACGTGAGATCGGCTGCAGCTACCGCAGGAGCCACATTGTCGCAACAGTACCAATTGCAACAACAACAACAACAACAACAACAACAACAACAACAACAACAACAACAACAACAACAACAACAACAACAACAACAACAACAACGTCATCAGCACCCGTAGTAGAAGCACCAGCATTCGCAGTAGCTATAGCATCTACAGTAGCAGCATTTACAACTGTAGTATCCACAGCCGCGCCGGTGGCATCAGTAGCAACAAGCAGCAACAACAACAACATTGACGGCAACTGCTGCTACCACAAGAGTCTTATTGCCATAGCT
>SZWC01001478.1:59523-70823 GCA_023375785.1 Penium margaritaceum
GCCACATGAAAAGCCCGGGTAGCCTCTGGGAGTGGGGCAAGGCTTGACGTACTTTGACAGTGCCCGCGTCAGCAGCTCCCCTTGCACCTGCTGCACAACCGGTCCGGCATTGGCTGTGGCACCACGGTCTGCTGTAACCGCCGATGCCGCTGGCTCCCTAGCCATGATGGCCTCTTGTGTAGTCCACTGTGGACTACACGGCTGAGTGCAAGGCCAGCAATGGCCGGCCACTGTTGGCCAAATGAAACAAGTCTGAGACTTGAATGAACAGCCAAGACTACCGTGTGGTACGAAGGCCGACACTGGGTCATGTGGTCTTGGTACCCTTCCCTCAATTGTATGCCGAAGGGAAGAGTATGGTTTATTCTACTAGCACCTCTGACTCAAGTAACCCATATTCGTTTTGGTGCATGCGTGGAAGGCCCAGGACCATGCGGCCAGATGCAGAGTTTCTGCATCAATGATTGGGAACACAAGCAATGAGGTTGATGGATCCAAATGGCCATGTGTGATTGGTGCATGGAGCTTGTACCGTTCAGGTCGCATGGCCAGCCTGGATTCTTTTCCAACTACAATCCACAAGAGTATCGATGCTGGATGACAGGCAGCCATCCATATATCATGGTTCATGCTGACTATGCTAGAGTGCAAAAAAAGTCCGAGGATAGGATTCGGAAAGCTAAATCTCCCGCGGAAAAGGTTCGGATCCGAACTTCCTTGCCGAGCTAGCTCTTGGTTTTTTTTTTCCCGGACCAAAAGACCAACACAAGCTAAACCCCCTCTGGCCCCGGATGCTCTTAATTGAGAAAATCAAAGTCGACTGTAAGTCGACTTGAAACGACTTGGCGACTTCGAATTTTGCCCAAAAGTCGCAAAGTCAAAGTGAACATGGGCATGGATATGCATACCATGAGGTCATGGAGGAGTTTTGTAAGGTGATTCATTTCTGTATGTATATGCAGTTAAATGTGACCACCGTGTCCATGCACGTGCAGGTCCTTGTAACATACCAAGCAGGTGCCAGAGCACTGTTGGGTGGTGATCTACCCATCCAAAGCTGTAGGATAGCTGCCACGATGCTTCGGAGACTTGCTGGGACCCTCACCCCTCTTTTTGCAGCCTTTTAGAGTTCTCTAAGACTGGCCTTGGACCCAGTTTGTATGTCCAACCGTCAATGCCAGACCCATGCATGTTTGCAATTTTTGCATCCACTTAAGGCTCTCCATCCGTAAGCTTAGATGGTTCTACATCAACGAGTTGTTCACGTCCATCTGGTGCAGCTCCCAGTCGTGGTGAGCAACAACCCCGAACAAAGTGCAAGCGGTGGTCATGCGGCCAATGAGTGTGAAGGTGTCAGTGAAATCTACTCCCTCAACCTGCAAGAACCCCTTTGTCGTCAAGCGAGCCTTGTAGGGATCTAGTGTGCCATCAGGTTTCACCTTCTTGCAAAAAACCCACTTTGCCTGTATAGCCTTCCGCCCAGGCGGAAGGTCGACAATCTCATAGACACCGTGCTCACGGATGGCTCTCAGCTCATCTTTACAAGTAGCACGCCACAAGTCTGCATCGTGAGCTGAGAGTGCCTCCTTCAACGTGCCTGGATCAGGCATCGTCGAGGGAGTGCTTCGGGTGGCTAAGACACACGCCTCCGGACTCGGTCTGACCATGAAAAGGTCGGCTACGGCATCGCAAGAGACCAAGAAATCTCGGGAGACCAACTCGTGGCCGACAGGACATGCTGGATGCACCTCATTGTAGTCTGCCTGGACACTCAAGCCAAGGGCCTTTGTCCCATGCTCGCCACTCTGAACACTACGTGTCGGGCGTCTGGGCGCTGAGTCAGCAGTCCGCTGAGCCCTGGAGACCAATGGTAGAAGACAACCACCGGGCTCACGGGAGTAGCCCGATATTGAGGCGCTCACCTCTGGGTGCGGGGAAGGCTGGTGAGCCAGAGCCGTAGGGGACATAGGAGCATGCACGGGAGTGGGTGTGACAGAGGGGACTGACACTGGCACGGTATCAGGTGTGCCAGAGGGTACTGACGCTCGTACAGGATCGGGTGTGGCAGAAGGGACCAATAGTGGCACGGGATGGGGTGTGCCAGAGGGGTCTAACACCGGCACGGGACCAGGTGTGCCGGAGGGGTCTGACACCGGCACGGGATCAGGTGTGTCAGAGGGGACCGACACCGGCACGGGATCAGGTGTGTCAGAAGGGTCTGACATCGGCACGGGATCAGGTGTGCCAGAGGCAACTGATGAGGCTACAGGACCCACAGCCACGATGGCCGGATCGTCAGCAGCCGAAGACCTGACCACAGGTGAGGAGGCCCGGACGGACCCATCCGTAGGACTAGACTCCCCAATCCGATGGGAGGCCTCACAAGTAGGAACGTGGTTGGTGGCCAGCGACAGAATGCTGGACAAGTCGCGGTATGTGAGAGCCTCAAAGAAGAAAGCATCTCGAGAATCGACAATGCGATGGCGAGCAGGGTCCCAAAAGCGCCAGGCCTTTGACCGCGGGGAGATGCTGAGGANGGCCCGGACGGACCCATCCGTAGGACTAGACTCCCCAATCCGATGGGAGGCCTCACAAGTAGGAACGTGGTTGGTGGCCAGCGACAGAATGCTGGACAAGTCGCGGTATGTGAGAGCCTCAAAGAAGAAAGCATCTCGAGAATCGACAATGCGATGGCGAGCAGGGTCCCAAAAGCGCCAGGCCTTTGACCGCGGGGAGATGCTGAGGAAGGTACACATGCGTCCCTGAGGTGAGACCTTGGATCCCTGCTAGTCCTCAGTGTACCAGACACAGGCGATGAACCCCCAAACGCAGGCGAGATGGAGATCAGCATGATGGCCGAAATTGTACGGCGTGACATGGTCTGGAAGTGGACCATGCGGCAGGCGGTTTCAGACCCACGTCATGTAGGAGAAACCCTCACAGGCAAAGGACTTCGGAAGACCACATTTAGAACGCATAGCGCGAACTACATCCTCCGTGGTGTGGTTCCAACACTCAGACATACCGTTTTGTTGTGGTGTAGCAGGGGCAGAAAGCTGGTGAAAGTGCTCGGTGAAGTAGGCATCCATCTTGCCTAAGAACTCACCACCACAACCCAAGCGGAACGTGTGCAGGGTGTGACGAGACTGACGCTCAGCCATGACAAGCCACAGGCAGACCGCCATCGCGGCATTGCTCATGTGGCAGAGGCTGTAGACCCACTGCATCTGGGTGAAGTCATCGGTCAGGGTGAAAACATATGGACCCCAATCGCATAGGGACCCAACTAGGAGAGGACCGAGAAGGTCCGAGTGGACCAACTACAGAGGGCGTAGTGGCCGGGAGGATGAGTCAGGGTAAGAGCAGCGATGCATCTTACCCTAGGTGCAAAAAAGACAGTCGGTCTTGGGCAGCTTCTCAAAAGAAATTGCGTCAAGACCGAGGGCTGGTTGAGTTTGAATGAGCTTGGACACAGTGTCCAAGCTCACATGGCAGAGGCGACGATGTAACAAGCGCTGGTGCTCAAGAGGAGAGAGCACCAGTGACAAACACACGCACAGAAGAGAGAGGGAGAGAAGAAACAGAGGGCATGCAACGAGACACACAATACAGGTCATCAACAACGGAGGCACGAAGCACGATGGCGCGTGTGTCAAGAGCAGTCACTGTGGCAGAGTTAGCAAAGTGCTCAACAGTGAGACCCATCCTGGTGCATGCACGAACGGAGAGCAGGATAAGCTCAAGAGCAGGTACAAAGATCACATCAAAAATGTACAAGGGGCCAGATGGACCATCAAACCGCACAACCCCAACTCCCTGCATAGGCAACGTCTGACCAGACCCTGTGCGAACGGACCAAACAGACGCAACGGGACCGAGCACAATGAAGTCACCACGACGACAGGTCATGTGATGGGTGGCACCAGAGTCAATAATCCAGGTGCCACTCAGCTCACGACCAGTCGTCGACACTCAGCAACATGCAGCAGAACACTCTGCTTCTGTTGGACCCTCAGCAGAGGACTCAGGACAACGACGAACAGCACGGATCTGTGACTCGTCAAGCTAGTCGATATTGTCAAGTCCGTCCTCATCGCAAGCCAACTGAGCTCCACCACAAGCATCATCATGGGCAACAGACGCAGTAAGACAAGCTGTCTCGGGACCACTCGGCTGTGACAACACACTCGCACATCCTTGAGTACGAAGTGCTAGCAGCTGACAAAGATCCACGATGGTGCGATCCCAAGGGTACACATCATTGCTGTCATCTGGTGAAATAGATGTGTTTTCTGCAGTCGTGGTCGCGGCGTGCCCGGTCCGTATGTCACTCAAGGAAATCCGCTGCGTGTACACAGCCTGAAGGCCGCGCATGATCCGAGTCCAGTCAAGGGGCTGCTCATACTCCGTGTAGCGGTGAGCGCCTCCACAGTTGTAGCCGTGGACAGAACGTTCACTACCACTACTCGTCGGCTGCTGCTGCTGCTGTTGCTACTGCTGCTGTTTTCCCTTCTCGCGTCGCTTCTTCTCCTTCTTCCCCTGTGCGGCCACTGCAACGCCCTGAGTTTGGTCGCTCGGGGTAGAGGAGGAGGTGGTGGAAGCGGTGGAGATGGGACTGGTGGGCTGAGACAGAGGCGTAGAAGGGGTCGCAGTCACTGTTGCAACAAGTGGACTCTGCTGATGGGCGATGGCAGCCTCATGAGCCGATGTGGCCTGGATGAAGTAGCGATGGGCCCAAGGAAGTAGCTGTAGTGACTCTGACAACTCAGAGAGAGCCACACGGTCAAAGCCCGTAAAGAGCTTCACATGGTCCAAATGCGCCCCCATCATGATGGTGTTGACTGCCCACAACTGCGTCCCGCCCCCGGTCCCAAGGTGCGTGTAAAAGCGTGTCGCGTGCCTCCAGTAGTCAACTGCAAGCTCCGTGGGACCCTGACGGAGGGAGTGAAACTCACATATTCGGGCAGCCCTCGTGGCATGGGTCTCCTTAGCGAGAAGTGTCAGGGCCAGCTCCTAGCCCTGACGTGGATCTGCTCCAGTCCCGGTCCCGGTCTCACCGAGGAAGGGTCGGAAGTCGACCACAGTCTCCCGCGGCATGGCGCAAAGGAGGTCGCGCATCGCTCTCGCTGCTGTCTGGACTTGGTGAGCATCGCAGGTCTGGTATTGGTTGTGGTACTAGGGCCAGACACCCTCAGAATCGGCCCACACCTGAAATAAGGTCTCCCAGCAATCGAAGCCCTCGTCGCTATCGTAATGGGGTGGAGGTGTCTCAAAGTCCTTCGGTTGTCGCTCGTGGGGAGGGCGACCTCAGGGTCGGGAGATGGTGGACGGGGTATGGGGAACCCACCAGTGAGGGAAACGCCACCAAAAGTGAATGCTACTCAACGACGTGGCTGATCCTGACAGCAATAAGGTGGCGGAGTGAGAGGTTGCGACCCCAGTCGTAACTCACATATGCGCTCCTTAAGAACACGAAGCTCGTGCTCGTGTGAGTCATCCTCTATCTCCTCCTCATCCCATGTGTCAACCTGTGATGATTGGTGCTGAGGTCGCGGCGTTGTGTAGGGTGTAGGCTGCTCAGCAGATGGTGCAACTCCAGTAGATCCTCCAAGTGGCTGCTATAAGGTCCCCGAACGACCCCGTAGTAACTTTGTGATCTACTGCAATGCGTCGGACTACCGCTGCTCCTACCGGCGCATCTCGTCCTGCAACCGACAAAGCTCGTCGATCGCGAGGGACTACGACCGCGGACTCATAACGCCCGAAGAGGAGGAAGAGGAGGGGTCAACTAGACCGTTGCCCTTGTCACGGACTGGCGCCATCGCATCGCTTAGTATGGGGCCGAACGTCAAAAATGCTCCGAAGAAGAAACTGACAGCCTTTCTCGAGGAGTTGAAACGTTAACAAAAATGACGTTTTGATCGCAAAATTGCTGACGTCAGCGTTTTTAACGCTAGCGAAAGAATTAAGCATTTTTTACGCTTGCATGTTTGGGTACACTTGCCGTATACCCACTGACTTCGCAACAAAAGAACGTCGCACCCACTTTTCGCATATAAAGCATGTGAGGGCCACTTTTGCAGAAACATGCGTAAAACTTCCACAATATGTACATAACACTTCCGATGGCCACTCTTAAAAACAAATACTTCGGACGTCCACCGTGCGAAAAATCGAGTGGAGGACGAACTGAATCTCCGCATACCCACTTTGATACTCCACCGAAGTACGCTCGACGACGTGCTAAGAAAACCTTAGTCAATGACGACATCACGAATTAGGTCCCGTATGCTAATACGTTTCCTTTTTGAAAAAAACATGTATCGAGAGTAAAAAACGACTTACATGCTCGTTTTGCATATCTCTTACCACGTTTTTGCAATAAATGTATTGGTTTATTATTCTTTAGTGTTTACACTGTAAAATACGGCCGACGTCGGATGACCAAGTCGAAGGAGCGTAAGAGTTTGGCACGATTTATATTCAATGTGCTATTTGTTCAAATTTCTCTCTCTATGAAATAGTAGCGAAGTAAAAGTCGTAGTAGGAAGAAATAGCAAGAATAGACACGCACTTCTCTCTTTCTACTGCTTCATCCTCGTCTTACGTCCGATTGAAGGATCGAACGCCCACAAACTGGAGAAACTATGAAGTTGCTCTTCTTCAGTTGTGTGTGATCGACAACGATTTGGAAAAAAAAGAGGTCTCGCTTCAAGCTTACCGGCGTGTGATGCCTCGTGCGATAGGCCACGCGTTTTTTTTTATGCGCACAATGCCANCGTAAGAGTTTGGCACGATTTATATTCAATGTGCTATTTGTTCAAATTTCTCTCTCTATGAAATAGTAGCGAAGTAAAAGTCGTAGTAGGAAGAAATAGCAAGAATAGACACGCACTTCTCTCTTTCTACTGCTTCATCCTCGTCTTACGTCCGATTGAAGGATCGAACGCCCACAAACTGGAGAAACTATGAAGTTGCTCTTCTTCAGTTGTGTGTGATCGACAACGATTTGGAAAAAAAAGAGGTCTCGCTTCAAGCTTACCGGCGTGTGATGCCTTGTGCGATAGGCCACACGTTTTTTTCTATGCGCACAATGCCAACGAGGACCGACGGGGTGGCTGGCGGCAGCGAGTCAGCCCCGCTCGACTCCCTGTTTGGCTAGTCCTCGTCGGCAAATGCCAACAAGGACTATCGGGCTGTCGACCGGACGAAGTTCGATCGACAGCTCGCCATTTTTTTTGGCTCTCTTCTCAAGTCGACGACATCGACATGAGACATATGCCCAAAACTAATTGACGTCGACGTCGACTCGGTGTCCATTTTTGCGCTGAAAAAATAGACGTCGAGTCGACGTCGAAAACATTTTTTGTGTGTGGGAGAGATTTTTTGAAAACAATTACGTCGCCGGATTGTTTTACACCTAAACCCTAAACTGAAGTGGACGGTTTAAAGCGAACAGAACTGTTTTTGTCGTTCACGTAAGGAACGAGCGAAACAATCATCGAACGGGTCTTAAGACCCAGCGCCAAAAGGCCCATTCGAGGTGCTTTTTGCTCGTTCGCTTTGCGAATGAGCACATAGCGCGACCGTGGACATCCACGGTCGCGTGATTGTGATGTACACGAAAGACGAGCGGCCCATGTCCGGCGACGGAAAAAAGAAAAGATTCTTGAGTGGATATAAATGAGACCCCCACTGTTTCACGGACCAAAAATGCGACTACTTTTCAGTCGAAATAGAAATGTTAGGAATTTGGTCACGTAAAACAATAATGGACATAGGACAAAATAAAATATGACATGAAACCAATGAAAGTTAGAGAATCATACTTCGGATACCCACAGTCGTTGAACTAATTCACCGTAAACCGGTGTAGCATGCATGTTTTTACAATAGTGGGTGCGTCGTGCATGATCTCCGACGGGTCGAAAAACAGTGGGTATTGCACTTTCTTTTTGTAAAGTGGGTATCGTGTCTTAAATGTGCGACAACTGGCTAGCAGAAAATTCGGAGGCCCAAACAGTGGGTATAGCGGAATCAGGTTGTGCGTGTTTTACGCCGGTTTTTTTCCCTAGGGTCACGCGAACTCCACATGACCGGTGGGAGTGACCTCGTCGCCCCCTGCTCGCGGCTGCGCAGGGGCTGTGTTGGCCTACGCAGCGCCACGCAGGCATGCGCAGTGCTGTGTAGTTTTTGCGCAGCTATGCAGCAATGCTTTGCAGCAGCAGTGCCGTGCAAGCCCGCCGCTGCTGCTGCGGCAGGTCTGTTGTTGCTACGTCCACCGCAACTGCTGTTGCACTGCTATAGGCGTTGCCGCTGCTGCAGTGCTACTGCTGCCACTGGTGCTGTTGTCGCTGCAGCAGTTGTAATGCTGCTGCTGTCGGTGCAGCAGTTGTAATGCTGCTGCGCTGCTGCTGCTTCCACTGCTGCTGTTGCGTTGCTGTTGAAGCTCGCTGCTGCAAGCTGCTGCCGCCGCTATGCACTGGCACTGCTCGTAGCCGCCGCCGCAAGCTGCTGCTGCGAGCTGCTGCTCCTTTTTTTGTGTACAGGCTGGCATCCAGACACGACTGCTGCTTCCACCTAGTGCTGCTGCTGCTGACCGGCGTGGCTACTGGAGCTCGTCAATGCCGTGGCTCCTCTTGCTACGGTGGTGGCGATTGCGTGGTGACGTCACTGCTGCTAACGTCTGTTGCGACGGGTCCTAGGATGTGGGGGCGGCGGTGACTCTCACTACTACTGCCGATGCTACGTCTTTGTGGCGTAGCTCAGGGAGAGGGGTCTCGCTGCTCTGATACCATGAGAAGTTGCTAGGAAGCTTCCTAACCTTGTTGCTGCTAACGTGGCGACATTGTCCAGTCAGTTGGCGTACTAGCAAGCAAGCAGGTGCAAGAAACAACAAGGATCAGGCTAGTGGGATGCGCAAAGTCTCATAAGCTCCAATTGCTTAGTAATTGCAAAGAGAAATTACAACTGACAAGCACACAGCATGAATACCCGCCGCGGCACACAACGGGTGACGCACGCGGCACTGTCAGTTTGTCCTACAACCGGCTCAAAACCATTGTCTTGGCCGTAACCCTGTGCACAGGCATCCAAATGTAACATCGTCTGAACCTAGAGATGCAAAATCTTGAGCCGGACGCTATGACTGGTCACACGCACAAGTCCAGCACCAATCAGTGGAGAGACAATGCAAAACATGCAAATCGGACTCAAGAGCCATTCCACCGAGAAAACTCTAGCGTCTGCAGCAAACCTGCAGAGCACCCCAGCAAGCACTCGGGACGTCGTGGCTGCCGTCTGACAGCGGCTGGTGGATGGAGCCACCACCCGTCGGTGTTCCGGCGCCAGCTGGGCCCGCATCAGGGATCTGCACGAGCATGGACACGGCCGAGTGGTCACAGTAAGCTGTACAAACAGACGGTAACAACTCACATCACAACATATACGACGAAGATCATTGCTAAGCATGATGGCATGCAGCACACGTGATCCAGTTACATTAATGTCGATAATCATTTTGTACATGGCGCATTGCGACGAGAGATTTTGAGGCCGTTTGGGTCGACAGACGTCAACAGTGTGCAGTTTCATAAAGGCACTTCGGGATATTCAAATCGGTTGTCAACATTGTTGCAAAACGCTTGTGATGCACCTGGTTGAGTCTTGTCTCCTAATGTTGTGCCAATCCTGAGAGATGTTGTGATTGTCTGACCCCGGCTGTGATGCTTTCACCTCGTTGAGTTATGTGTGAGACAGCATGTGGGACTGTGCATCTGTGTGCCATGGGTGAGGTTTGTACATCCTCATCTAATTGGTTGCCCCTTGTTCTGCAAGTCGCCTATTGCATGTGGGTGTGTGCGTCTACGGGTCATGAGGGAGTGTTGGTGATGCACATGTGACTACGCAAGTAGCCTTTTGACTCCACCCACATACGCCACTTAACAGGCAACTAACAAAAATTCACTCACTCATGGAGCTTTGCACACCGCTACAGCGCACCCGTGTCGAATACTTCGTGTTTATATTTCCCTTAGACCCTTTGCAAGACGCAATACAACAAACTACACGAAAAAGAACACGAACCGAGCTAAGAGTAACACAAGCTAAACCCATTGCATGGGCATGTTGATAAATCAGCCTGCAAGGATGATCATTGTGCACCAGTTCATCCACCCCTGACACGCGTGCCGAAGTCACCATGCGCAAACAAAGAATCAAATTACAGTCCGCTCGTGATGGCAAACTACAGAAACTACCTTAAGATCCCACGTTAAACACAGATGCAAATGCGGAGAAAATGAAAATTGCACAAGAGGACGCCCACTTTGACCTTCTTAGTGATAGTCAACATGTACACCACCCCCTCCTCTTCCGCGACTCTCCACCTTCAACAAGGGAAACAGTAGGCGCGTGACCCATGCCCAAATCTCCGAAGGTTCCCACAGCAAAGCACGGCGCAAGCCGGCGAGCATGCAGCAGCAGTCTCGCACACAAGAAGAGCCGTTCTGCTTTGCCCTTAGAAGTGTAGGGAAAAAAGAAGAAGAAAAAAATTCGCCAGTTTTCCATTGATATGGAGTGGCAGTCTCACACGGGAGGATTCGCCTCACAAAAAGAGCTGTTTTGCATCGCTATGAGAGCGAGGGCGCGCCGAAAAGCAAGAGCGTTACGTCCAAAGCACTGGGTACAAAACGGTGAGAGCACCATTCGGCACACGCCTCCCCAAGCAAGCTTTGCCGTTTACTTCGTCTTCTTCGACTTCAGTTGCTTCCCGGCTGCGGCCAAGGGCTTGGCGGCTTTCAAGCTCTTGCTCTGCCGTGTGTCTGCCGCTCGTGCTGAGGCAGCAGAGGGCTGTCCTTTTCCCTCTCCTGCTGCCGCAGCTTGCGTGGCTCTCTTCTTCTTCCGCTCCGCCAGCTGCTCCACGTGCGCCCTCTTCTTCGCCAGCCCCATCTGAAGAAGGAAACAAAAGCATCTAGACGTTTTGCAAAACATCTGAAGAAGGAAACAAAAGCATCTAGACGTTTTGCAAAACATCTGAAGAAGGAAACAAAAGCATGTAGACGTTTTGCAAAACATCTGAAGAAGGAAACAAAAGCATCTAGACGTTTTGCAAAACATCTGAAGAAGGAAACAAAAGCATCTAGACGTTTTGCAAAACATCTGAAGAAGGAAACAAAAGCATCTAGACGTTTTGCAAAACATCTGAAGAAGGAAACAAAAGCATCTAGACGTTTTGCAAAACATCTGAAGAAGGAAACAAAAGCATCTAGACGTTTTGCAAAACATCTGAAGAAGGAAAC
>SZWC01001478.1:105793-176347 GCA_023375785.1 Penium margaritaceum
GAAGCCGAAAGCTTCACCGAGGGCGATGGGACTCAGACCTTCAAGTACCCGGAGTGCATGCTGCTGGAGTACTTGCGTGATGGTCTCGTTAGCGAGAAGCTGAAGGACAAGACGACCACGACAGCCACCGGCCAAGCTTGGACAAGCTGGAGGGCGTTGCGCGACTACATGAGCGAAGTGTATTCGGCGAACACGAAGCACTACTCTGATGCACGGCCAAACGCGCGTACACAGCAAGGCGGCGACATGCGCATGGACGCTGCAGGGGCTGGTGGGTCAGCTGGATAGTGAGGCGGGGCCAAGGGCAAGCAGCCTGCAAACCCTCTTGCCAAGAAGGCTGGTGGATACAAGGGCCCCAAAAACAAGCGAAACTGCGAGAATGACGAGCTGCAGGCGGCGCGTGAGCGTCGCAACACATCCTTCCGCGAAGGGCTCTGCCACAACTGCATGCTGCCGGGCCACTTTAGGGCTCAGTGCCCTCAGGCTGCTGGGGGTGGACAAGAGGCCGCGGCGTTAGCTGCAGCAGTAGCACCTCGTGGGGATGGTGCAGCAGGAGGTCGCGGACAGGGCCGTGGACAGGGTCGCGGTCACGGCAATGGGCCCGGCCGTGGTAACGGACAGGGCCGTGGGGTGGGTTTTCCCCACCCCTGAGTGACGTCAGTGGGGACCACTCAGTGGTAAAATTGGATCACGAGTGTGGGTTCATGTTTTTAGATGAGGATGTTAAACAATTTGAGTTTTTGACGAGTTCAAATTTCTCTGTTGTCTTGTCTCCTCTTGTTGAACCGCATTCTACACTTGCTGACCGACAGTGCCCACTAAACCTTGCATCTCCGGACAAGATGCATGATCGTACATGCTTAGCGGTGGCGACACCGACCACTATGCAAGATTTGTGTGACACAGTGATTGAAGCAAACGCCCTCAAAGCAATGAGTTCAATTACGTTTACAGTACCATTAGTCGACGATTTTGACCCAGTCAAATCTAAAGACTAGAAGGTGCTAGCCGAATTCACACGTGCCCACAAGATGTTCACTCGCGTGGGTGAATCATGGGAGTTGCGACGCCCGCCGTACAGATTCCGTGTTTATCACAAACTCTGCTTGCCGTCATCGAGTGTGTTCACTCGGAAGAGTGGGGGCAACATGACGATGCAGTTCAAAGGACACCTAGCTGGTGCTCCCGTGAACGTACTTGCTGACACTGGAGGGGACAACTCTTTTGTTAGCCTTGGCTTTACCCGACAGGTTGGCTTGAGGTACGAGCCATCGAACGGCGCAATTGTTGTCGGTGACAACCGTACGGTACCCGTGATCGGTACTTGTAAAGCGAAAATTTGTATTCAAGGGTACACACAGAGCGTCACATTGAAGGTACTCAACCTTCTTGACCCATTTGACGTGGTCCTAGGTGACCCCTGGCTCCGTGACAACAAGGCACTTATGTGCTTTGAATCAAAGCGTTTGATCCTTCGAAAAGGACAACGCCGCTTTACGTTGATTCCGAGTACGGAATTATCACCAACCCGACTCAAAGTCCATGCTAGCTTGTCTGCAATACAGGTCTAGAGACGTATTCGACAAGGTTGTCGATACTTCTTGGCTCAGTTGTAGAAAGTTGAGGACGACGTGACAGAAGACACGCCACAAGAGATCAGATCTCTATTGGTGGAGTTCTCGGATGTATTCCAAGACCCACCGGCTGGGCTTCCACCAGAAAGACACATGGGCCACACGATTCCGCTACAACCGGAGGTGACTCCTCTGTTCAGACCCATGCATCGCCTTCGTCCAGCAGAAAAGCGAGAGGCCGAACGCCAAATCAAAGAGTACCTTTCAAAGGGTTGGATTGAGCCCAGTAGCTCGCCGTATGGTGCGCCGATCCTTTTTGTGAACAAAAAGGACGATGGTTTACGCATGTGCGTGGATTACCGGGCGTTGAACAAGCTGACGGTGAAAAATTGATTCCCCTTACCGCGGATTGAGGACCTTTTTGACCAACTCCAAGGCGCAAAAGTATCTTCGTCCTTGGATTTGTCTTAAGGGTACCATCAAATCTGCATCACGGAAGATGATGTGCCCAAAACCGTGTTTCAAACGCACATGGGACACTATCAGTTCTGAGTGTTATGCTTTGGGCTTACGAATGCCCCGGCAACCTTCCAAGGAGAAATGAACCGAACGTTCGCCAAGCAACTCGGACAGTTTGTCTTGGTTTACTTGGACAACATCCTGGTTTTCTCCAAATCAATAGAAGAGCACATAGAACATATGCACGAAGTTCTCGCAATCCTTCAAGAACAGAAGTTTTATGCGGAAGTGAGCAAGTGCAAGTTTGCACAAGATGAACTCGAATACCTTGGACACATCGTCGGCAAGGACGGCATCCGTGTCGACCCACGAAAGGTCCAAGCCGTTGTGGACTGGCCACGTCCCAAGAATGTTGGGTAGATACGGTCTTTCCTCAGCCTTGCAAACTACTTTCGACGGTTTATGCAAGGGTATTCGACCCTGGTGGAACCGCTAACTAGGCTTACGTGAAAAGATGAGCGTTGGGAATGAACACGTGATTGCGAGAACGCTTTTCTCAACGTCAAAGAGCTCCTATCCACGGGGCCCGTCCTAGCTCTTCCGGATGCATCGCAACCATGGGAGGTTTGATGTGATGCGTTGGTAGTGTGACTCGGAGCCGTCCTCATGTAGAATGGTCACCCAGTTGCGTATGAGAGCCGAAAGCTCATTCCCGCGGAAACGCGGTACACAACTAGGGATCATGAGCTCCTTGCGGTAGTACAAGCTTCCAAGATATGGCGTTGCTACCACGAGGGTGCTGAAGAGGGTGTGACGGTCGTGACCGACCATAATCCATTGGTGTTTTTCCAAATGCAACCAAACCTGTCAAGACGATAGGCGCGTTGGAGCAAATACTTAATTCGGTTCTCGTTCACATGGGAGTATTGGCCAGGATGCATCAATGTGGCCGATCCAGTAAGCCGACAACCTGTGGAAGTTAAAGCAACCACCGAGGTTAGTGGGTGCTTTATGGCCAACAGCAACAGTACAACCACCAAATCCCCGTGCACCTCTGCGGCAACCACCACGAGAGATTATCCATTACAACGGTTTTGTAAACAGGATTCGGATGGGATACTGTGTGGATTCTTGGTTTCAAAACTCTCGAAATCTGGACAAGTACGGCTTGGTGGACGCCGCAGGAGTCTTCTAGCACGGAGAACAAGATGTTGTGCCAAACTCGAGAGACCTTCGAGGAAAGGTTATCTCTCAGTTCCACGACCCGCCGGTCGTAGGTCATGTGGGACCCCGAAAGACCGGACAGGCACTCTCGGACCACCATTGGTGGCCAGGGTGGAGTGTTGATGTCCGTAAGTATTGCATGACATGCAACCCATGTCTTCGGAATAAGGCTAGTAACAAGAAGCCTGCTGGAATCCTCCAACAGCTTCCCATTCCTGGGACTCCATGGGAGTGCGTCAACATGGACTTCATTACTGGTCTTCCGGACACGGCCCGTGGTCATGATGCAATACTAGTGGTTGTGGATCTTTTGACGAAGATGACACACTTCATTGCTACAACCACTGATGTGAATATAGAGGAGACCGCTCGTCTCTTCTTTGAGGGTGTCCTAAAGTACCACAACTTGCCATTGCACATTATCTCCGATCGAGATCGAAAACTTGCTAGTAGGTTCTGGCAAAAGATGCATGAATACTTTGGCAGTGAGTCGCAAATGTTGACAGTATTTCACCCTCAAACTGACAGACAAACAGAGCGCATGAATCGCACTCTGGAGCAGATACTCCGCATGTACGTGGACCCTGCCATGCATGATTGGGACAAATTCCTAACACCAGCAGAGTTTGTAGTGAACAACTCGGTGAACGAGTCCACACAGTTCACACCATTCGTGTTGAACAGTGGTCGGCATCCAGTGGTACCCTCTTCATTGGTGAAGAGTCAGAGTACAGGAGGGCAGGTTCCTTTCACTCAAGCCTTTGCCGAGCGGATCGACTCCTTGTTACAGGAGGCGAAGGGTCACCTTTAAGCAGCTCGATAGCGACAAAAGGCATATGCCGACAAAGGTACCACCTGAACGCGGAAAAAGTGAACAACATTCCCACAGGGCAGCATTTATGGACAGCAACCATAGGAGGTTGGGGACGCCCAACATGGTTGTCGCGCGGACGCTCCAGTCTAAAGGGGGGAGGCCGCTAGCCGTGCTGACCTACAAGCTGCAGCTTAGGTTTGAGTACCATGCACGTGTTCATGTCTAGCTGGTGATTGAAGTTTTTAGTTTTCTTTCACAATGATGATGACTCACTGACTGACAATCCTACCTGTTGTTCATGAACCAGGACGGTTCATAAAAAGTGGGGAGGAATGTAGCGGGAGGGCCGGTTCGGCCCTCCCTCCTCGCTGAAGCGAGGGGTGGTTGCTCACCACCCCTCCCGTCAGCGAGGGCTGGCCGGTGGCCAGCACTTTGCTGGCCGCCGACCAACTCGCTGCCGGCCGGCTGGACGACCGGCGGCCGGCCAAGTGACCGGCCGGCCACCGACCGGCCAGCCGCCAGCCGCCGATCGCGGCCTCAGCCCGATCAGCGGCTGAGGGGCCTTGAGGGCCTCAAGGGCGATGCCTCGTGGCCTCGTGCCCTCGCCCTTCCTCGCCTTCCTTGCAAACGAGCAAGAGAGGACGAGGGATAGGGGGGAGTGAGGATGAGGTCGAGAAAGCTGGCACAAAATTGCCAGCGTGCCTCACACACGACGATTTCACGCCAGAACGGCAAAATGGAAATCGAAGTTTGTTTACGACAAACTTCGCCATAAAATAAACGAAACAACGCGTGCGAACACACGAGTTCGAGGTAAAGACCCCCGGTTTGGGTCCCAAAACCAGGGGTTTGGTTAAAAACGGAAATGGGCCTCCAGAGACTCAGAACATTCGAGTCTCCCTGCTCTGGGTCGTTGAGGACAATTGCCCCTCAGTCTTGCGAAAGGGGTAAACCCCTGACGCGGACTGAGAATTCCATTCTGCGAACTTCGACGACGACTTCAGAGCAAGAGCTGGAGACACGACGCGTTACAGAACTACAATGAGGTATATGTTTCGTCCTTGGTGCTCGAGCCAAGCAACGCATACGAGGTTGCGCTGTGAGTGGTTGCTTCAAAAAGCCCTTTCGAGAAATCTGGAGGCTTCAAGAATATGAAGGTGTGGTTTTGTAAAAGTCAAGCACCATCCAGAAATTGACCAAACAGTACTCAAACAACGATGTACCCTTTGAACTTTGAATTCGATGTTAACTATATTCTTCCTCATCTAATATCATCCAAAATGGACTTTCGTTGAACTCATAGATACCACCTAATGATACGCCAAACGGAGCGTAGATAATGAACATATAAAGGATCCGAGGCAAAACACGATTTAGATTTTGTGACACTTGAGCAATTCATAGTTATCGGTAAGAGTACTTTGATGACAAGTGTCAAAATGATCGAACATTTCTATACAAGTGTCGAGCTACAAATGGAGCATAGTCGGGGTCGCTGGGTCCATTGTCGACGAACGAGAGCCGAGTCCCGTTGTGAGTGGTCGGATTCGAGAAGGTCCACCAAGAAGTTGGGGTTCTTTGAGAATCGACGGTGAAGATCCAAGATGCATCTTCATAAATCCAGATTCGCCTCGGTGCGTCGAGAAGTCGACCGAAAGGTCTTGATACTTTTATCTGTAGGTTCGTGAGAGTGGTCGAAGCTATCCAAAGGTTCAGGAATATCCACTAAGGGCGGGGCAGTTTGCCATTTTGCCCTCGACCGTCGGAGTGAATATCGCGGTCTTTGCGGCGTGATGGGTTGCTTATGCAATAACACTTCCCACTTGGAAAGGATAGGGACTCGTGTATGTCTGGCACGTACCACTTCCCCCCATTTTACCCGCGACTACCCGGCACATGTACACATGTGGCCTACTGTTGGCAGTAGTAGCCGTCAATGAGATGATTGACGTTTCGGAGGTTGTCGTAGGGTTCCCAGCTATTGTGCACAGCGTTGTAGTCGTGCCACTTGACAAGATTTTCTTTCATCTTGCCTCGTTGTCGGTGGGTGATGATGTCCTTGATGACGTACTTCGTGTCTTCATCCACTTGAACTAGAGGTGGAGGAGGGACATCTCTGACAGGGAAGTTCTCTGTGGGATCTCGGTAGTGCTTGAGTCTGATGACATGGAACACCGGATGAACTTGCAGTGTCGAGGAGTTTGATTCGCACAACCATATGGGTTTGCATGCGCTCGATCTCAAGTGATGGCAACCAACGGGGTTTGAGCTTCAAACAATCGGATCCTCGAAGTTTGATGTTTGCCGAGCTTAGGAGGGCTTGGTCCTCAGTGACCAAGCCCTCCTAAGCCAGTTGTCATTGCGATGTCGGTCAACTCCTCGCTTCATCGCTGCTTGTGTCTTCGCGAGTGGCTGTCATGTTTCCTCCGAAATGGTGGGAAATTCTTGGCATTGAATGTCGACTGTAGGAATGTTGCTACGACTTTGTAGTCCGGCTAGTGTGGGGGGAAGTTTACCATACACCAGTTCAAATGGAGTTTTATCTTTTGCGGTGGAAACTGCCGAATTGTATGTGATTTCGGTGGTTGGAAGTTCTTGTGCCCAATCCGTTTCGTGAGGTTTGCATAGTTTTCGGAGAAGTTGTTTGAGTGTCCGATTTGTCCTTTTGGTTTGACCATCCGTTTGAGGATGAAACGCCATTGGAAGTTGAATTCTGCTACCATAGCAAATTGTCAATTTGTGCCAAGAACAGCTAGAAAATCGATTGTCTCTATTGCTCGTGATGGTTCTCGCTACGCCGTCTCTTCGTACAATGTTGTTTGGAGTCGTGCTGTTCCCTCGACGGTAACGGTGGTCGTTTTCGGGATGAAGTGGGACATCTTGGAAAACTTGTGACCGACCACGAGGATTGTGTCATATCCCTTGGATGTCACCGGTAATCCGGTGACGAAGTCCATGGAGATATCTGCCCATGGTTCCGTTGGAACAGGGGGCGGTTGCAAATGTTTGGGTGGCCTCGTGTGACAAGATTTTTGTCGCTAACATGTGTTGCAGGTTTTGCAGAAGTTGGCCACCTCGAATTGCATCTTGTCTCACCAATACTTTTTTGCTAGCTTCTTTAGCATGTTTTCCTCTTCAAAGTGTCCACCTGGTCCAGTGTCGTGGTACTCTTTGAGCAGCATTCTGTAAAGTTTATCGTTCGGGGGAATAACCACTTGGCGAGTGAAGCGTCCTCGCGAGTAGAGTGTGTTGAAACAGAACATCACTTTATCATACCCGCCTTGTGGTCATAGCCTCGTGCAAACAGTCGCTCAAGGAACGGGTCTTCATGTACTTGTAGCGTTACCAGACCGGCCATTAAATGTGGTTGGCGGCTAAGTGCATCCGCCGAATTTGTTTTGGCTAGCCGGTACTCGATATTGTTGTCGAACCCAGATTCAAGGAACTCCATCCGTCGAGTTTGACGTCGACTGAGATTCGGCTACGTGTTCAAATATTTCAACGTGTGGTGGTTGGTGTGCATGATGCATCCACGACACTCTAGATAGCATCGCCACAACTTGAACGCGTCCACAACTGCCAGCATCTCCTACTCGTGTACCACGCAGTTGATTTCCGATCCTCGCAGTTTTTGAGACATGTAGGTGACCAGTTGTTCGTCGTTGCCGTGGTCTTGCAAAAGGACCATGCCAATGGCTCTGTCTAATGCATCCATGGCCATGGCGTAGTCAACCGTTGGATCAGCTAATCATAATGCTGGTGTCGAGTTCACAATGTTCTGCAAAGCGGTGAAAGCTTCTTGTTCGTTGTTTCCCCAGTGCCACTCGTTTTCTTTTCGAGTGAGGTGAGAAAGAGGTGCTGACACTCAAGCGTAGTCTCATACAAATAGCTAGTAGTAATTACAAAATCCAATAAGAAAACTGAGTTTCTTGAATATTGGTCGGCATCGGCCAATCAGGCACTGTTGTCACATTTTTTTCGGATCCATAGTGATCCGTCCACCGTTGATGACATGACCCAAAAGCTCGATCGAACGATGTCCAAAATCATATTTTGAGAGTTTATTTTTAAGATTCTCTCCGTGTAAAACTTCAAGAACTATTTAGGGATGCCCATCATGCTCCTTTGGGATGCGACTGTACACCAAAAAGTCGTTGAGGTATACCAAGAAAAATCCTTGAGGTACAGACGGAAAATGATGTTCATCACCGCCATGAACATTGCCGGGGCATTTCTAAGTCCGAACGGCATGACCATAAACTGAAAGTGCCCATAGCGAGTTAAGAACGTCATCTTCTTGATGTCGGCATCTGCCACGCATATCTGGTGATATCCGCTGCATAAGTCGGTTTGTGCTGAAAACTTGAGCCCCTTGGAGTTGGTCAAAAAGTTTGTCGGCTCGGGGAAGAGGGTAGCGGTTCTTCATGGTAGCGTTGTTCAACGCTTGATAATCCATGCACATCGACATCTCGCTAGCTTTCTTCTTTACGAATAATACTGGTGCGGCATATGGTGATGTGGATGGGCAGATGAACCCCCGACTGAGCATCTTGCCAAGCTGTTTTCTCAGCTCGGTCAGCTCATGATCGTTCATCCGATAGGCCCCTCAAAATGTAGGTCAGCTTTCCAGCTTCAGGTCAATGCCATGGTTGATGTCTCGCTGAGGAGGAAAAGTCTTCGGGAGTTCTTCATGGAAGACGTTCTCAATCTCCTAGATGAGGGATGCAAAATCTTATGGCACCATCAAGAACTTCGTTGAGGCCGTTGAGGCTGATGTGGCCGATGAGGCCGATGATGAGTCAGCTGGTGCCACTTCCGCTTTTTCCATCGGCTCAAGATGAATAAGCCACGCACGAGCTCCTCGTCGTACGTAGTGCTTGGCCACGTTGAGCGACATCAGCTGCACAGGTTGTCACTTTTCCGCTCCCCTTGCTTCCTCTACTGCTTCCACCTCTACTTATTCCACTGGTGACTTCCGTCCCGCAAGCGAAAGCTGTTGTTTGGCACCGTCGATCTCCGCATAGACAACGCCGCTATTCTAATCGATCTGTGGATTGTGGCCGTACGTAATATCTCGTCTGAGGATGATTTTGTGGTCGTTGGACAAGACCTTCAAATCTTTACATCCCATAGATCCCCCACTTGTAGTCTTATTGGTTATGAGAGTCTCCATATCTATAGTCTCCCATCGACAATGTTTACTTCAAACACCCCTGGTCCGGTCTACGAACCCAGTTTGGGAACCATGTTGTTGCTCACAAAGTTGTGTGAAGACCCTCCATCCAATAGTGCCGGTGTTGTTCTGCAAACTGTGCATCCTTGAGGGTGAAATTTCAGCAGTATCGCCAGTTGGTCGTCCTCGTATCCCTCGTCAAATTTTGCAATCTCATAAACCCTCTAGGGTGATGTAGGTGGTTGAGATGCGCGATGGTTTGGTGTAGATCGCTCCTCACGGACAAGAGTTGCGCCTTTTACTCCTGCCCTTTATTGCTTCCCCACTCTTTTTTCTACAACTTCCCCCCCTTTTTGGCCTACTACTTGTTTCGACAATTGCGAATGATGTGCCCAAATGTTTTGCAGTTGTTATAGTTTTGCGTATCTCTCTGGTTGTCGGTGTCCTCCTCCATCGGAGTCGAGGAGTCCGCAAACTTTTTTTTTTGTTTCCACGATGATTGTGATTAGGTCGCCAACTGTAGTGTTCTTGGATCTGAGCATTGTAGTCGGTGCTGTTGATTCTTTTCACAGTTGCGATCATCCTTGATAAAAAATTCTGGATGTCGACAACAACAATTACTCGCCGGATGTCTTGCTTGAGGCCTGTGTCGTAGAGAAGAAAGAGCTCATCGGGGGCAGTGTCTGGTCCGGCAATAATTTCGCAGAATCTCCGCGTGTACTCCGCCACACTACATTGCTGACGTAGACACTAGAGCTTGTACCGTGCGTCCGAATTCTCGTTCAGTTGTCCAAAGCGTACGAGCATTGAGCGCAAAAACTCATTCTAGCCGGTTGGTGGCGTCAGCGCGTCTTGCCACTGTAGGCTAATGTGATCCAAGGGTAGGTTGCCTATGGTCAACGATGTGAGTCGAGCTCCGTGGCCCATTGACGAGGCTCCACTGGTATCCTGTTTTTGTTGGATAGTCTTTATGTCAGACCACCAACTTAGCGCCGTGCCACGCAAATGTGTGGCCGCGAGGTCAATTTTGTTTTGATCGTCATTGACCCCAATAGTGGTGAAGTACACCTCAAAACTCATCAGCCACATCCAAACCGCCCATCCTTTTGAGTTTGTTTAGTCAGATGATTCTGGTGGAGCTTGACGAGTTTTGGGTTTGCTCGAGAGTTGGGAATTTCTCTCAACGAGCACCACTTCACGCACATTTGTATTGCAAAGAGCCTCCATCGTGGTGTTGATTTGTTGAAGCAAGTGGTTGTTGGTTCCTTCGAGTGCGGAGATCCTGTTTGCCAGTTCCTTGTTGATCCGTGCCTGTCGCCCAGTGCCACATGTTTTTCATGCTATCATCGTCGAGGCTTTTGGTTGGGGTGGCTGGTTCATCGCTGTTGGGTCCGTGACCGGATTGGTCGCCAAAGCCGTAGGGATTGCTCCAGCTGTCGTAAATCCTGCCACACCAACTCTTGTTGTCGCTTTGAGGTTCACGTGCATTGACACGTTCTACTACTCCATCGCCGAAGTCGTCGCCAAAGGCCCGTTGATGGTCGTCAGTTGCCCTCGCTCGCTTTACGTCATAGTCCCGAATTCTGCAAATTCTTGACGTGCGCAATGCGACGACGGCTTGTGCAAGATAGTTCTCCGGATGGGTGAAATAATCGGATGCATCACAAGCACCGATGCGCTCTCATACCATGTGTTACGCCAAGGAGAGCGTAGATGGTGAACAGGTGGAAGTTGTGAGGCCAAATGCCACTTAGAATTTGGGACACTTGAGCAAATCATAGTTAGCAATAAGTGTACTTTGATGACAATTGTCGAAATGATCCAACATATCTATACAATTGTCAAGTTACGAATGAAGCATAGTCAGGGTCGTTGGGTCGATTGTCAAGCAACGCGTGCGGAGGCGCGTCGTCATTGGTCGGTTTTGAGAAGGTCCACCAAGAGGTCGTGGGTCTTTGAGAATCGACAGTGACGATCTGAGATGCATCTTTATGAATCCAAATTCGTCTCAGTGTGTCAAGAAGTGGACCAAAAGGTTTGATACTTCTGTTCGTAGGTTCGCAAGAGTGGTCAAAGCTGTCTGAAGGTTTGGGAATATCCACTGAGGACGGGTCAGTTGACCATTTTGCCCTCGATTGTTGGAGTGAACATCGCGGTCTTTACGACGGGATGGGCTGTTTGTATAAGGACAAAAATGCCCACTTGGAAAGATTAGGGACTCGTGTACATCTGGTTCGTAACACCTAATTAGTTTTATGATTAAGTCATCAAAATCAACACTCTACCCCTGACTTTGGGTTTTTCTATTTTTGGGTCCAAACATACTTTTGTCTTTAAAAGTGGGATTTGGCCCCTCGTTATTGGTGTTTGACCACTGTTTATAATGACATCGGTGGCTTTTGATGTCACGGAAGGGTCCTTGTCACCATGGCAAGGATCCTTCCATGGCATCAAGCGAGATGACGGTCGAGTTCCGACTGTTCAAAAACTCAAACGGACAACTCTTTTGTCGGGATAAAAAACTGAACACGCTCTCTCATCCAATTCAAAGTTTGCCTCTAAGATTTGGAAACTTTGATAAATGTCACAAAAGGAACTAGCTTGTGGGCAAATTGGGGCGGTGGCGTTGTTGATGTAGCGTGTGGGAACCCACACTCGTTGTTTAGTCTACCCCCTTAGTGCGCTGCACTAGAGTGTAAGTCAGAGAGCTTTGTTACTCAAAAGTGTGCATGCCAAAGCGTCAAAAAGTAGCTGGAATGAAGAATTAACTGATTAGGGATGAAGAATGAGCAACCAACTGAGACCCCTCCCAGTTCTAGCCTCACCTCAGCTCTGTGAGGCTTGTTACTTAGATAATCAACCAACCAGGATAATCCAGGCATTTACCTGTCTGGGAAAACTTTCCTAGGTGAGACCTGCTAGACACCAGACAACCCAAAACTCGGACGTTGTCCGTTTTGCCAAAAAACTGGACCATACTAAAACAACCACACTGCAAGTGCATTTGTGCAGTTAGAATCAGCATGAAGAATAACAACAAGGAGTTATAGCTGCCCGAACATAGGCGCTGGCTACACTGCTCCTGAGAGCCAACTACGATTACTGATGACGTGATAGCCAAGGGTAGCTGCCAATGGAGTTTTTCATAGTGTCCACCGTGATGTCCACCGCTGCACCCGAGGTACTGGCGTTAGTAGCCTTCAGCTTTGCCTACCCGTCTAGGGTCATCGGGGTGGAGGCGCTCGGGACAGTGGTGAGGAGATCGGCAAAGAATTCAGCAAGCATCTAAAGATACGCTGCCTGATGTACTCGCATGTTGTTGTGTGCAAGATTGCGCTTCATCTCCATGCCAAGAAACACCTGCGCCGGCCTGAGATCCTTCATCTTGTAGGTCGCCTTCAGCAACTCCTTCACCTGCTCGATAGCAGTAAGGTCAGGAGATAAGATGAGTAGGTTTCCACGTAGAGGAGAACCGTCGGAAAGGGATTCCTAGGAGGAGTGATGAAGAGTGCCGGGTCTAGGGGGGCATTCGCCCTTCAGAAGGGTACGGCTGATCTCAATGTTCCAGCACCGAGGAGACTGCTTGAGGCCATAAAGGCCTTCTGCACTTGCCATGATTGGCCCGTCCCATCCTCAAAGCCAAGAGCCTGGATCATGTCGAGCTCCTCACCATCGAGATTACCATAAAGAAAATTGTTGCTCAAGTCTATCTGGTGAACCTCCTAACCATGCGGTGCAACTAGCCTGAAGAGCACCCTGCTGGTGGTGAACCGGCCAACCAGGGTAAAGACCTGGTCGTAGTTTACTCCAACAACCTAGGAGAAGCCCTTGGCCAGGCCTTGTCCAGGGTGCCGTCTAGCTTCCACTTTCAGCAAAACACCCACTTTGCCCCTATGGCCTTGTGACCAGGGGGAAGCTCCACGAGCTCGTACATTCCGTGCTTGTTCATGGCGGCGAGCTCCCCCCAAAAGAAAGCCTCCCACTGGTCTACGTTGGGAGCAGCATGGAATTCACGTAGGCTCTGAGGCTCGGGTGCCATTGGAGAAGGCCGGGTCGTTAGCACACGAGCTTGTAAACTTGATTACTTTCACCGGCTAAGACATTAAAACATGCATCAAAGTCTTGACCTAAGCTACATCCTATAGGTTAGCACAACCATGGACCTTCCTCCTTTCAGACAGAGTGTCCACACGATAATCATTTTGGGCATCTCCGACCTCCACTGGCGTTTGTCAATTTATGCTGCCCTGAGGGGGCGTTGTTCACTACGTCTACGTTTAGGTGGTGCCACATGCCACATGCCTACCCATGCAAGTTCCAACCTTGCTCCAATACTCGTTGACCATATAGGTGAACAAACAAGATTCGAGCTCCCATGAGTTGTGTTCTTGTCCAAAATCGGTCCAATGATCAAGAGCCTCCCTAGCAACCTACAACTAGAATGTATGCTCTTGGTGTTGTAGTAGTCAAAGAAATTCATATTGGTATTTTGCAGGAAGGACTGCTATTGGAAGCTCAAATTCAACTTCTACCATGTATCAAGCATACAAAATCACATGAAAAAAAGTTCCTATATCATCATGCTGCACAGAAGAAACAATCTTCATGCCACTGACTCCATGTTTTTTATGATGGAAAATGGCCCATTCCAGTTTGGTTGAAGGCTTTTGAATCCGAGCGAGTTTAGCCGAATGGTTTTTGTGTTGAGAAACACCTTTTCATTGATTTCAACACTCATCCTGTTGGCAAACATCTTTTGTCGCTGCCAAGCTCCTTGAAGGTGAACATTTGCCTCTTCTAACCAGGATTCTATTGGATTAGTCAAATCTTGAGCAAAAGGAGCCCTTCCCTCTTTACTCCTATCATTGACCAATGGAAAGGGCACCATTTGGAAACCAAGAACTGTTCAACACAAGAGGACTGAACTGTGTGGAACCATTCATAGACATGCCACACTCACATCAAACGTACTCATTCATCTTTCACCAAATGTTGGTAGAAAACTTTCTATCTCGATCAGAGAAAACATGGAATGCTATATCGTGGTTCTTCATGACACCCTCAAAGAAGAGACGAGTTGTCCCCTTAGAATTTACATTTGTGATTCTCATAATGAAGTATGCCATCTTTTTTTAAAACATCCACCACCACCAAGATTAAATCATGACCACAGGTCGTGTCTAGAAGATCAGTGAAAAGTTCCATGTTGACACACTTCCATACATTCCCTAAAACAATTCTTTTGTTACTCATTTTGTTGTAAAGACATAGGGAACATAACTTCAGGCATCGACACTCCATCTTAGCCATCAATAGTTTTCCAAGAGTGCTTTCTCATCCTTTGCGGTCCCACATGTCCTTCTACTGACGGATTGCAGACTAGAAAGACTACCTTTACTCAAAGATCTTCCACGTTTGGTACAACTTTCTCTCCATGCTAGTAGATTCATTTGGCTTCCACCAATTCATTCTTGTCTAGGTTTTGAGATTCTTGAAACCACGAATCCACATAGTTTACTATGTAGACCCTTTCGTTTTCTCAAGATCGTTACCATAAGGTACCAATGGATTTGGTGTCTGCGTTTCAGCTAATGTAATGGCCATAAAAACCCACTGATTTCAGTGGTTTTTTCTATCCCTGTATACTGTCTTTGTAGCGGATCAGCACCATTGATTTTCCCTAACCACTACTCTCATGAATACAAGGATTGAGTAAAGTGTCTCCTCCAACGCGCCTGTCGCACCTGACGATTTTGATTGTGTTTGAAAACACACCAACAAAATGTGGTTGGTAATGACCGTAACACTACCCTTTGTTCCCAAAAGATAACAATGCCGCAGCTTGAAGGTGTGTACCATCACAAGCAGTTATTGGTTACTAGTCGTGTATCATGTTTTAGCTTGAATGAGCTTTTGGCTCTTGTACACAACGAGGTGCCCGTTCTGCATGAGGACAGGTTCAATTCCTATCTTTGACGCATCACACCATACCTCCTATGGTTACAATGGATCCGGAAGATCTTACATGGATGATATAGCTAGGAGTTTTTTTGGTTCATTGTGATAGAAAAAGTTCTTGCAGTCAGATGTTCATACCCAAGGTGTGGCTGCTCGCGTGAGCTTGCTTATTGGTGCTACCAGGGTCATATATTCTTGCATGAATCGACAAAATGAATCTATAATGCCGAGAAAACACTGAATCTGTCCAATATTATCCAAGCAATGGCCAATACACTAAGGCTGGGACCTAGGACTTGAAATTGTTGTGGTTTGGCATGGATGCCATCCTTGCTGACTTTGTGTCCAAGATGTTTAAGCCTGTCAAGTGAAAATTTGTACTTGCTTACTTCGGCATAGAGAATTTGTTCTCCAAGGATTGTGAGGACCTCGCGTAGATGCTTTCAATGTTCTTCTATTGTTTGAGGGAAAAAGCAGTCTGTCATCCTAATAAATCAAGACAAATAACATGAGTTCCTTGACAAACGTTTGGTTAATTTCTCACTCCAAAGCACGTTTGGTTAGTATCCCGTGTGCAGTTAAAATGTTATCTTGGCCACATCGTCTTCCAAGATATGAATTTGATGGTAGCCCTTGGAAAAATGCAAGGATGAATGCACTTTTGCTCCTTGAAGTTGGTCAAAGATGTCTCCAATCCGCAATAAAGAGAATCACTTTTCACCATCACTTTGCTCAGTGTCCTATAGTTAAGGCACATGTGTAGACCACCGTCCTCTTTGTTAGAAAGCTTGGTGTGAAATACGACAAGCCACTTGGCTCAATCTATCCTCTTACAAGGAACTCATTGATTTCATGTTCAGCCTCTCACCATTGTTGGACTAAGGCGATACATGGGTCCGAACGGAGGAGTTTCTGTGTAGTAGAATGTGGACCATGTGTCATTCTATAGGAAGCCCAGCTGAAGGGTCTATGTAGAAATCTTGAGTCCCACCAGTAAAAGTTTCATCACTTATGTCATTTTAACCTTCTTTATCCTCCACTTTCTGTAGCGCAGCAAAGGAATTCTGAAACACCTGTTGAATACCTTTCTTGACCTCTATCACACAAACAAGCCTGATGTGGATGTGAAATTGGATTAGTGATAACTGCCCCATTTAAGATTGTTAACTTTGATTAAAAGCACATCAGAGCCTTGTTTTCACATGGCAAGGGGTTGCCTAAAACCAGTAGAAAGGGTCAAGAATGTCGAGTACTGTCAACGTGAAGCTCCATGTGTATCCTTGAATGTATATTCTTATTTCGCAGGTGCCCATCACAGGTGCGGTCCAATTGTCGCTGACAAAAACTGAACCATCTGATTACTTGTACTTTAGACCAAACTGTTGGGTGAGTTTAAGGCTGATAAAGTAGTCTTTGCCCTTGGTTTTGACAAGCACGTTCAGAGGGACACCAGCGAGGTTTCCTTTCAATTGCATCATCGTGTTTTTCTTCATTTGAGTGAACAAACTCACCGATGGTGAACTAAACTTGTGGCTGATACAAAAGTGGTATGACAGCCGATGTAACTCTGGTGTTTCATCCACTTAAGTCCAAATTTTGTGACTACATTTGAATTCCGCAAGAACCATCCCGTATGAAGCATTTTTTTAGTCAAATTGACCAGAGGTACCATCATATTGTTGTCCTTTGATTGCACTCGTTTTTTCAGAGATTTTTTTGCAATCACAACATCAAATACTTTCTTAGGAGTAGTTTTTGTTACAAAAATCATGCATTTTCTAATTTTTTTTTCTTCTTAAGGTACAAGATTGAGTGGGAAAAAGTAATCAGCAAGTATGAAATGCCTTTCATTTAGAGGGAAAAAATGACGAAGCAATGCGAACTTGTCAAAAACTCAACTTTTTTTTTACACTTTCATCTACAAACATGAGCCTACACTACTGATTAATGTTTCTCCCTGAGTAGTCCCCACTGATGTCACTGAGGGGCTAAAAAGGGGGCACCACAACCCTGTCTGTTTCCACGGCAAGACCCATTGTCACGTCTCTGATCCTATCCACGGCCTTATGTGCGGCACCTTCTACACCATCTCCACATAGTGCCGCAACTCCAGCCAATGCTGCTGCCTCTTTTCCGCCACCAGCATCCTTAAAGTAGTGAACCCAAAAGTGGCCATGCTGCATGCAATTGTGGTAGATCCCTTCATGAAAGGTCGTGTTGCGATGCTCATGAGATGCTTGTAGCTGGTAGCTGCAATGGTCGTGCTTGTATTTTGGGGCCTTCTGCTCACCTGTCTTCTTAAATGGGGAGTTTACAGGCTGCTTTTCCTTAGCTTCACCTCACTACTTTGTTGTACCTTTACACCCCACATCATCCATGCGCATCTCAGGGCCTTGTTTCACGCGTGCATTTGGGTGTGCATCCAAGTGATACTTTAGTTCGCCAAGTATGCTTTACTTGTACAATCACATAACTTCCTCTAGCATTTACATGCTTGGCCCAATGTAGTGGTGCAGGTCTTGTCCTTCATCTTCTTTTTGGCAAGACTGTTGTGCAAGTACTACAACAGCAACCACTCTATAAAACTGAATGAATGTGCCTATGTACCCCTGGTGAAGCTTTTGGCTTACTCCACAAGCATGGTCATCTTGCTTGAGCTTGTGAAAGGCCGGTGCACCTTCTCACACAAAGTTTATGCTGGAGTTGTGCTCCTCATTATGGCAGGAGTGATTCCAAAAAAGAAAACTAAGAAGACAAGCCTGAGTGGCTTAGTGGTTAATGGTATTTACCTCTGAAGTCATGGGCCTGGGGTCAAGTCCTGTGATTTGAATGTATGCCCTGCCTCACCGGACATACCTCCTCTGCCTGGAGGTGGAAAACAGGTGCTAGGAAGCTAGCAAAACTTCTAGAGATCCTCTCTTAGGTTTTGCAAGGCTAGGAGAAGTTCCAGAAGGTGGCACACCTTCCTGGTTTTCTGGATGCCTTCCCACGCACTAGAAGCAAACGGAGGAATACAAGAAGGGGCATAAGCTTCTACAGGGGGGAAGTGATGCCCTTTTAGGTAGAAAAAAGGGCAACCCAATCAATTTAGTCTAAAACTATTGCCGCTCTCTCTGTCCAGTGTTCTTCCATCTTTGGACCCAATTCCTTCCACATTTTTAGTCTCTCCAAAGAAAAAATTGGTAGTGTAAACCAGCCATTGCTAGGGATAGTACAGGGATCGTACAGCCAACAAAGGGTTATGGACCCACGCCTTTAAGAGGTCCCAACTCAGCTTGTGTTCACACTTCCGGCAGCAAGGCATAGCCACCAACAAGGAAAAGAGCAGCCAAAATGTCCTCAAGTTTGATGGGACCAGCTTTGCCTTATGGAGATGGCAGTTTGAGGTCAACCTCAATGACAAGGGATTGCTTGAGCTCGTGAAGGGTGACGAGTGTGCTTCGCAGGAGACTGCAGCGGCTGAGGTGAAGAAGGGATACAAGAAGTACAACAAAAATGCGTTGGTGCTCTTTGTGTCCGCGGACACAAAGAGCGCCAGACTCTTGCGCCAGTGGCATTTCTGTGTATGAATCTCCCAAGAAGAAGTCATGCCAGTCACAACGAGGCAGGAAAAAGGATGAGCAGGCCATTGTGGCATGCTAATCCACCAACTTAAAGGATCCGAGTGTTGTTGTCCTTGACTCTGGATCAGGCCACCACACACAATGCAACAGGGCGGCATTCATCACCTATGGTGGAGGGAGAGATGCATGACAGTGGCCACTAGAAAAACAGAAGTGGCCTCTGTTGAGGGGAATGTTTGCATTGAGTCAATGGTCGAAAAAAAATCTGTCAAAAGCAGAATTCATGATTTGCTCCACATACCCAACTTTGGGGAAAATCTTCTCTCCATCGTTTGCCTTGCTGACAAGGGACTTGAGGTACTCTTCATGAAGAAGGAGGCCATCATCCACAAGGAGGGCAAAGGTGACGTGATTGTGCACACAGAGAAGGAGGATGATTTGTACCTGCTAGGTACCACGATCCTCAGCAGCCGAACGGGGTCCGACGCCGCCAACCTTGTAACGAAAGATGATGGGGACCTGGACTTGTAGCACCGCAAACTTTGACACAGTTCTCCATCAATGGTGAAAGAGGTAGCAAGGAGGGAGGTGGTCCGGGGCCTCCAAACCAGGGTCATCAATGAAACCAAGGAGACGGTGTGCGAGCCATGTGCTGTGGGAAAAGAAACGCATCAGCCGTTGATGGCCAATGGGACACGTGCATCGGTAAAGTGGGTAGTGGTACACACACATGTGTATGGACCTGTTGGATCCAGAGGAGAGAGGTAGGCTTGGAGTCGCGAGCATGTGGGACTTAAAGGGCATCATTTGTGCTAAAGAATTGTTGTTAAATCAATGTAAATGACTGAGTACATATAGAGCTAGACCTTGGGCAAGTCAGCCCTCTCACAAGTCACACCACTCATGGAGGCAAAGGCTTACACACTAGAGTCCATAATCTCACACAAGAGAGAAAATCAGCCTAGCAATCAGGCTGACCAATCACACATAACCTAGAGAGCTAGGAAAGGCTCTCATGGCACACTCCTAGTGGTCACATCACCCAACATCCCACGGATTCTTGCCAGGTGTCTATGGCTAGCACACAAGGATCTCATCTCATCGAAAAAGCGAAGAGAGGCAACTTTGTCCTAGTCAGCAAACTCTGACAAGGTAATCCTAAGACCAAGGACTTTTTTGGATATTTCACCCATCAGGTATTGAGTCTGGACCTCTTGCCTTTTTCTTTTCTCAGGCTAAGGCATGGAGTCGTCGCCCATGATGACCCAGATAAAGGTGGTCGATGACCTCGAAAACTTACAACATTCATCTCCCAATTGGACCGGTGGATTAGCCTGAAATGTGTCTCGTGAATACTTTGCCACCTGATAACTTCCATGGTAGACGCAAGTTGACGATCGGAGCAGGCGACTGTTAGCTTCCTGGAACTTACTCTTATGGACCTGAAGTTTATCCGGATGGCCCAATTTCCAACAATCTCCCACTTTTCCATAGTTAGAGTGGACGGATTGCACATGCCTTCATGCAGATTTACTGCTTCTCACAAGTCACTGGCTTGGTGCAAAAACCAAGGACCTGCTTGCTGGTTGGAGTGAATCCCAACTTGATAACATCAACTTACATCATGTGCCTAATAACATGATGGGCGATGTCGATATGCTTGGCGCCTACATGGTGCCCCGGCTTCTTGGAAAGTGCAATTAAACACTAGTTGTCAATGCGCATAGGAACAGGAACTACTACACTCGCACTCATCTCTACCACAAGATGCCGGAGTCAAGCTCCTTCCTTGGCTCCAAATCTGAGAGACACGTACTCAGCTTCCGCGCTTGAGGTGGACACAACCACTTGCTGCGTGCTTCACCAACCGATGACACCCACATTCATGAGAAACACATGCCCAAAGATGGACTTTTGGTTCTCAGGATTTGGGGCCCAATCTGTATCTGTGTGGCTGAAGATGCTGTTGGTGTCGTTGTAGGTAATGCCAATGTTGATGGTTCCAACAAGGTAGCCAAAGACCCGATTCACCGTCTTCTTGTGCTCAGGTCTGGGATTAGCCATGTGTTGGATCACACTGTTCACAGTCTATGCAAGGTCCAGCCTGGTTGCTGGGATTGCTGACGACGCTCTAGTACTTATGCTGCTCACTTGTATCTGATTCTCCACTAAAGCTCACGAGGTATTGGCGCATCTTAAGAGGCGTGCCGATAGGTTTTGCCTCTGCCATGCTGAGCTGTTACAGGACATCCTTGATGCAGCAGCTCTGCTGTAATAAGAGGGTGTGTGCCCTGCGTTCACACGTGATCTGGATGCCAAAGTATGATGCCTCCCTGAGATCAGATATTTGGAGTTATTCCTGCATCGCCTCCTTGAACTCCTATAATGCAGATATGCTGTTGGAAAGGAGGATAGTGTCATCTACATAGACGATTATAATGAGGATCTCATGCTCTTGTTGCTAGCGACAGACACTATAGTCACACTTGTTGTACTCAAACCCCATGCACTGAAGCGTTGCATCCAACTTCCGGTTCCAAGCACACGACACTTACTTGAGGCTATACAACCTCTTCTACAGCATACAAATCAGGTCCTTCTAGCCATCCATGACAAATCCCTCTGGCTTCTCCATGTAGATCTCCTCCTCCAAGTCACCATACAAGAATGCCTTTTTGGCATCCATGTGATGGATCTCAAAGTCCTTAGCTGCTAAATAAGAGAGGAGTGCACACACATAGGAAAACTTGGCAATAGGAGAAAAAAATTCATTGTAGTCAATGCCTTCCTACTATGAGTAGCCCTTGGAAACTAGCCTCGCCTTGTACTTTTCCATGTTGCTATCAACACCCCACTTCTTCTTGAACACACAATTGCAATTGATAACCTTTCATCCAGCTAGACGCTCTGTTACCTCCCAGGCGCTTTTGTCAAGCTATGACTGTAGCTTGTGCTTTTGCCCATTTTGTTGCATCCACTACATCCATGGCCTCCTTGAAGGACGTTTGCTCATCTGAACCTGCTGCAAATGCGACATTCATCTGTTCTGAAACTTGTAGCATCCAAAAATGGTTGCGCTCACCAGGCTTGTAGCGCACGCTAAGAGGGCATCTACGACCTGGTGCTGGAGTGTAAACAGATCGCTTGCGCGGTGATGTTGATACAACTATTGCTGTTGGTGATGTTGCATCGCCTTCCTCTGCTTTTGTCGATGAGGCCACTCTATCTAGAACATCTAACATGGGTGAGTGGATTGATTCTCCCGCTGTCACAATGGAGGAAGGATTAGGAGAGACTAGAGTAGAAGGAATGTCTACTCACACTACTTTGTCAGTTGTTGGTTCTGTTGCCTCTCCATAGAAAAATTTGGTGTCAATGACATTGCTCTTGCTGAAGAAGACTTTTGTGGCGATGATGACATGGCCCGTATCCCTCTCATGGAGGCGATAGGTTTTGCTTGCCACGTCATAGCCGATCATCAATGGATGCATGCTTTTTGTGTCCCACTTTTGCCGTTTCTCCTTAGACATGTGCATGTGCACCAAGCTGCCAAACGTACGGAGGTGACCCACACTCCACTTCTTACCAAACCAAGCTTTGTACGGCGTCATCTTCTCCAGTGCCTTGGTTGGACTATGATTCTTAATGTAGACTGTAGTGCTCACGGCTTCGGCCAAGAAGTCATAGGTGACCCGAGGCGCATGTAGCATGGAGAGCGCCGACTCAACAATGTTGCGGTTTCCACGTTTTGCTATATCATTTTTCTTTGGCGAGTATGACGTAGTGCACTGCACCGTGAAGCCAACTTCTGTGAGGTAGACCTGGAACTCCTTGCTCATGTACTCTTCACCGTGGTCTCTATGCAAGGCCTTGATTTTCTTGCCAGCACGGTTCTCCACCATTTCCTTGAACTCCTTAAACCTGCCAAAGCATAGGTCCTTTGAGAAAAAAAGTACATAGCAATGCAACGGCTGAAATCATCAATGAACGTGAGGAAGTACCTAGAGCCCCCAAAGCTCTGGGATTTGCATCGGTCTACACATTTTCGTGTGGACCAGCTCCTTTACCTCTTTCACAAGCTCCTTGGCTCTAGCGAACACCTTGTGGTGCTGTCTTTCCTCCAAACAGCCGATGCACAAGCACTACTCAAAGCTTGAGATGGTGGCCAAGTTGCGTACCATCTGCTTTACTTGAAGATGTTGCAAGGCAAGCATGATGATTTTTCCTTGGCGCAAAACCCAAATCTTGCCATCTGTCGCTTGCACCACTCTTGCAAGACTCCGCTCACGCGGGCTCTTGGCTGCTCCCAGCAGACGATACATGTCGCCCTCCTTCATTGACCTGGCCAACTCCTCTCCTGTGTCCATGTTGAGGATGCAGGCTTAGCCATCATCAAAGACGACGCGCAACCCCATGTTAGTGAGAGAGGAGACTGATAGGAGAACACATCATCAGGTACATACAGCATGCCATGGAACACTCCCACTTCAATACCACGTGCGATCTCCAGCCACATCTCCACAATCCCAATCCCCTCCGCATACACAACTCAATCATCACCCATAGCGATATGATGGGGAGGGATTGATTGTAGCTGCGTGAACAACTCCCCGTGGTGCGTCAGACTCTTGGTACACCCTGAGTCCCTGTACCATGCTTGATCTGCCTTCTCCACCTGCAAAAAATCGGATTTTTCCATAAAGAGACAGTCACACACCTCCTTGGCCACGTTTGTGTTGCCAAAGCAACGCACACTAGTCTCATTTTGCTACTCCTACTACTAACTATGTTATGACTATTCTTGCTGCTATGGATTCTGCTACTTTTGTTGTTGCTACGATGGCTACTGTTGCTAAAACTCCTATTCCCTCTTAAAATTGAAGTCCTCTTTCTTGTAGTGCCCCTCATTATGGCAGAATAGAACTTGCCTTTCTTCTTCCCTCTTTGCTGCCCAGACTGCTGATATAGCTGCTGGTTATGTGACCCTATGGCCACAAACGTTGCTTCACCACTGCTGCTAAAACTGTGCATTTGTGCATTGTGACGTAGTTCCACCTACACCAGATGCATGCAGATGAAGTTGAGGTCAAGAGTTGGCTGGCACTCCAGCGTCTCTCGTGCGGTGTCATAGCTTGTTGGGAGTTCCCTAAACAAGAGGAGGATGAAGCACGTCTCTTCCATAGGATTCCCGGTCGCTTTCAACTGCCTTGCTAGATCCTTTGCCCTATCAAGGTACGCCTCAATGCCTTCACCACCCAACATTTTCAATGCCATCATCTTCTCCTCCAAAAGCATGGGGAATGTAGGGTCTTTGCTTTCATACTTCTTGCACGTGTCCCAACCCTCGTTTATAGCAGCCTTGTCACTCACATACTAAAGATACCATTTCGAGATGGTGTTGACAAGCAGCCTGGGGGCCTGCCTGTCCTTCTTCCTCCACTCTTTTTACACCAGTGGTGCGGTTGTAGATGACCCAGCACGTGTTCCACCCATTTGTGGCATTTCTCCTATCACCACCTGTGCTGCAATAATGCTTGTTGCTTGCGGATTTGGAGCTAGCTCATCCTCGCTTACCACCTCTCACAAGCCCCTATCCTTCAAAAGGAGGCGAATATAGATCTTACAAAACACAAAGTTTGCACATCCCTCCAGCCTCTCCAAAGGCTATGCTGCTATTGTAACGCCTGCTGCTGCCATTTTGAGCCTTGGTGACGTTCAGCGTTACCCTTGGATGGCGGCGCTACCCCTGCTTCTGCTGCTGCTTCTACCAAAAATCCGTTTGACGAAAAATCAACTATAGAGGCTATCAGACTAGGAATTTGGAAAAACCGACTCCACCACTAGAATTCTCAGCTCAAAACCTCTTACATCTACCCATGTAACAGGGACATCAACAGGGGATTTTGAAGTACATGTCCTCTTGAAAACAAGGTATGCCTCTGATCCTACTCTAGCTCAGACCAACCAGCGTGTAATCGGCGTTTCTCCCAAACATACCAATGGAATACAGTTTTTTTCACCAATGGAAATCTTAGGAAATAGAATTGAATTCACATGTGACAACTCCTAAAATCTTAGGAAATAAAATTGAATTCACATGTGATAACTCCTAAAATTTTCAAGATAAGCTTTCCAACAAGCCCAAGATCGTAAAGATCCAATGGCCTGATTATGCGTTATACACAAACCGAGGTCAACCAGAGTTGCACTCTTCTTTGTGAGCAAGGTTGTTGCCTTGTAATGACCATAACTCTACAAGGCATTACAAGGCAACAACCTTGCTCACAAAGAAGAGTGCAACTCTGGTTGACCTTGGTTTGTGTATAACGCATAATCAGGCCGTTGGATCTTTACGATCTTGGGCTTGTTGGAAAGCTTATCTTGAAAATTTTATGATCTGGTATTGTTTATTAAATTCAATCAAGGTTTCACCATAGCACATCACTCTCAAAGTGATGGCCTGCGCTATCTGAAACCAGCAGAATCTGGCTCTAACACGAAGTGTTGGATGTGGAGGAGACAGGTAGCCTTGGAGCAGCGAAGATGTGGGACTGAAACGGTATAATTCAGGCTGAATAATGGTTGTTGAATCACTCAAAATAACGGAGTTCACATAGAACTAGAGTTTGGGCAAGTTAGCCCTCTCACAGGCCACACCACTTAGCCATTGAGCTAAGGCTCACACACAAAGTCCATAATCTCACACAAGAGAGGAAACCAGCCTAACAATCAGGTTGGCCAATCGCACACAACCTAAAGAGCTAGGAAATTCTCTCATGGCCCACCCCTAGTGGTCACATCACGTTATATCCCATGGAGAGTCGCCATGTGTCCTTCTCTAGAACATAAGGATCTCAATTTGCCTAAGGAAAGGTAACTTTATCTTAGTCAGCGCACTCTGACAAGACAATACGAAGACCGGAAACCTTTTTGGGTATTTCTCCCATCAGGTTTCGACCCTGGACCTCCTGCCTTTTTCTTTTCGCAGGCTCAAGCGTGGAGCCGTCGCGCATGATGACCCGGACACCGGCAGTTGATGACCCCTAAAACTTGAAAACTTCATATCTCCCAATCTGACCGTTGGATCGGCCTGAAACTTAGGCCGCAAAAGGATTGCTTCATAATCTTTTGAATGGTGAACTAAAATGGAAAATTGAAGCAGAAATCTATTACTATCTTGGAACTTGCTCATATTGACCTAAAACAGAGCTAGATGGTCCAGTTTCCGAGAGGACCGCTTGAGAGATCAATCAACGGAGCTCGCTATTTCCTCACCTTCATCGACGACCGCATCCATAAACTCTACATGCTCCCCATGAAGCAGAAGAGTGAGTTCCTTGCGTGCTTGTAGGAGTTTTTGGCAGATGTTGAGCAGCAAATAGAGTTGAAGGTGAAGGGATTCTGGTGTGATAACAGCGGTACATACATGGGTTGCCTTGGGTGGACGAGGAGCAAGGGTATTGAGTGGTAGAAAAAAATTCCAAACTACCTATAGCCGAATGGTATCATAGATAAAGTAAATCATACAATCCTTTATATGGTGCAATCTATGTTGAGTGACCCCGGCCTTCGACAATGGTGTTGGGTAGAGTTGGCACAGACAAGAGCCTACATCATGAATCTTATACCGACCAAGCCGTTAAAGGACAAGGAGAACAAGGCATGGAAGAGGCAACAAGAGGTGTGGAGTGGGAGGAAGCCGATGGTGGATCATCTTCGCACATTTGGTTGTGTTGCACATGGTGTGGTGCAGGCCCGTGAAGGGCGGAGCAAGTTGGATCCGAGTTCCCGCTGGTGCATTCCCTTTGGATGTGAGAGTATGGTCAATGTGTACCGGCTCTTTGACCCAAGGAGGCAGCAGATTGTGTGGAGTTGTTACTTCACCTTTGACAAGAAAAGCGGTTCCAAGGACAAGGAGGCAGGTCTCTCCATGAAGGGGGAGTGGATTCCACTCCTTGAGGGGGAGACGCAGAGGACGTGGATGAGGGTGACGTCCTCACAACAGCTCCAACCAGAGAGGATTTTCCAAGGGATGGACGACCGACAGATTGTTCTCTGGCCAGTTTGGATGAGGAGATTGAAGCACTAGAGCTGGACCAAGCGGCGGGGATTCGGCCAATGACTCCAAGATCTCTGAGAGAAGAAGAGCAGGCGCTTGGAGAGGATGTGCCAAGAGTGGAAAACAGCAACAACAGTTGCCTCAAAGGCCAACGCAAGCAACCATGTGCGGGAAGGACCAAGAGGTATGATCTCGATAAGGGCATTTGGAATGGTTTTGTACAAGCCTTCTTCACACGAGAGGAGCCCCAATCTACAAAGGAGGTGTTACAGCATGAGGATGGGGCTGAGTGGGAGGAAGCAGCAAAGGGTATGCCCAAAAAAGGGGAGAGAACTACAATGAGATGTTTACACCAGTGGTCAAGTTCACCTCCATGCGTAGTATCCACTCGATGGCAGTGGCACGCAACTTCAAAATCCACCAAATGAAAGTGAAAACCGCATTCCACAATGGCGTCCTGGACAAGGAAATACATGTGGAGGTGCCGGAGGGGCCGGATGCACTATGAGGGAAGATTTGTTGTTTGTGCAAGACCCTCTATGGTCTGGAGCAAGATCCACTCATGTGGTACCTAAAGGTAGATAGTTTAATGGGTGACATTGGCTTCAAGTGATACCAGGCAGATCATAGCGTGCTATTCAACTTTTTTCCTCGAAGGATCGCAAGTACGTTGCGTAGATGTTCTACATGATCTTTCATGAAAACATGGATGTCATTTAGGTTATCCAAGACAAACTGGCCGAGTTGCTTGGCAAATTTTTGGTTCATTTCTCCTTCAAATTTTCCTTGGGAGTTCATTAGCCCAAAGCGTAAAAACCAGAACTGGTAGTGTCCCATGTGCATTCAGAATGCAATTCAGGGAACATCATCTTCAGTGATGCATTTTTTATGGTACGCTTGAGAAAAATCCAAGGATGAAAAGACTTTTGCCCCATGGAGTTGGTTAAACAAGTCCTCAATATGTAGGAAGGGAAACTTACTGGTACTCGTTAGCTTGTTGTGTGTCCGGTAGTCTACGCACATGCATACACCACCATCATTTTCTTCACAAAAAGGATCAACGCACCATACGGCAAGCTTCATGGCTTTTTCCAACCCTTTGCAAAACACTCTTTGATTTGGCGTCCGACCTCTCGCCTCTCTGCTTGACTTAGGCGATACATAGGTCTAAACAGAGGGGTCGCCTCCAATTGTAGCAGATTCGTGTGGCCCATGTATCGTCTTGGTGGAAGCCCAGCCAGTGGGTCTTGGAATAACTTCAAGAACTCTGCCAATAGATGTTTTATCTCTTGTGGCTTGTCTTGCTTTATTTCATCCTCCAGTTTCTCCAACTGGGTCGAGAAGTATTGAGACACTTGTCAAATTCCTCTCTTGACTTACATCGCAGACAAGGTGGTTGGACTTTTGGTCGGGTCAGTGACAATGCCGTACTTAGAATTAGCATAAACCGAAACTGTCCCTGCTAAAGGATCAAGCATTTTGATTCAAAGCACATCAAAACCTTGTTGTCACAAAGCTAGTGATCGTCTAGCACCGCGTTGAACAAGTCAAGAAGGTAGAGAATGTTCAACGTGACACTCTATGTGTAACCTTGAATACAAATGTTTGCTTTATAGGTATAAATCATGGGTACAGTGCAGTTGTCACCAACAAAAACAATACCATTCGATGGCTTGTACTTGAGGCCCACCTGTCTGGTAAGGCCAAGGCTAACAAGTGGGTCATCCCCTCCAGTGTCGGCCAATACATTCACGGGAGCACCAGTTAGATGTCTTTGAAATGCATGGTAATGATACCTCTACTATTTTGAATGAATAGCCTTGATGACGGTAAGCCAAGTTTGTGATAAAACACGGAATCTCTATGTCGGATGATGTAGCTCCCATGATTCACCCACTTGAGTTCACGTCTTGAGGGCACATGTGAATTTGGCTAGCACCTTCCAGTCTTCAAACTGGAATTAGTCAGAATCGTCGACCAAACATACAGTGAACGTGATTGAACGCATTGCTTTGAGGGTGTTTTCTTCAAACGTTGCATCACACAAGTCCTGTATAGTGGCCGGTGTCGCCACCACTAAGCATGTGTAATCATGCATCTCAACTAGCGATGCAATTTTTAGTGGAAAATGCCGGTCAACAAGAAGGAAAAAAACAAAGAAATTCTAACTTGTACAGTGTTAAAATTGTTAAACTTCCTCATCTGAAAACATGAACCCACACCCGTGATCCAGTTTTGACGCTGATTGGTCTTGACAAACATCACTGAAGGGTGGAAAAAACCTGCCCCATAGCCCTATTTCTTTACCACAACCGGACCCATTGCTACGACTGCGACCCTGTCCACGGCCCTGTCCGTGACCTTTTGCTATAGCATCTCCACGAGGTGCCTTAGCTGCGGCCAACAACGCAGCCTCTTACCACCACTAGTAGCCTCAGGGCATTGGGCTATACAGTGGCTTGTGGCAAAGCCCGTCTCGGTAGGCTGCATTGCGATGCTCACGTGTCGCCTACAGGTTGTTATTATTGTGTCTACGCTTGTTGTTGGGGGCCTTATGCCCACCAGCCTCCTTTGGTGGAGGATTTGCAAGCTATTTGCCCTTTACCCTCCCTCAATATCCGGCTAACCCACCAACACCTAGAACGTCCAGGTGCATGTTGTGGCCTTGTTATTCATGCACGTTCGGTCATGCATCAGAGTAGTACTACAGGTTTCCCGAATACACTTTGCTCATGTAGCTTTGCAATGCCCTCTAGCTTGTCTGAGCTTGGAAGATTAGCATCGTGGTGGTCTTATCCTTCAATTTCTTGTTGGCCACACCAGCAAGCAATTACTCGTGCAGTATGCACTCCGTTTACTTGAAGATCTGAGTCCCATCACAACGACCTTCACGTGCTAGTTGCACGAACGACAAGATGGCAAGTGCCGGACCATCCAAGATAAACAAGGGCAAGATGGTGACGGCCTCACCACGAGCTCTTGGCGGACTCCAAATCTTGGGAGCCGCCGTCGCGAGCTCGGTTGCCAATCCAAAAGGCATCCTTACCGCCTAAGGCAACCGTGTCGCCTAAGGCAACCATACCGCCTAAGGCCACCGCACCGCCTAGGGCAACCGACACCGACCTCGGTGACACCGAGAAGCATGCGGAGGCCAAAAAAGTGCTCGACGAGCACGTTGACGTGCATGTGGGTGATCCCCACGCGACGGACGACCAAATGGAGGAGGATCTCCTAGAAGGGGACCCCGACAAAGAGCACGACGCCGACGATGGCAAAGGCGATGAGGATCGCGACCATCGTCATCGTTGTGCGGCGAACTCGAGCCGATTGCTCAAGAAGGATAAGACACCCGCCGCGTCACCTGAAGCTGCCAATGGCAGCGAGACTATCGAGAGCAACAAGGGCGCTGAAAGCGGTCACACGGGAAGTTTCCGCGAGAACCAGCCGGATGACGACGCCGCAAAGGCAATTCGCGAGGACCGTCGTAGAAACCCGGAGTTTGCTGTTGAGGCGGCAGGCCAACTCAGGATCACCACTGACGGTGGGGATAAGACACCCCTCGGAGGAATGGGGGCAGACCCCCCTTCCTACGATGCGGCCGCAATGGGGCAAGGCAGCGCCCACTCAAGCGTCGTTGCCGACGACAGTCTCCTCCGAAAGGTAGGACTCTTTGGAGGCGTGTATGCGAACCGTACCCTCTTGTAGTGGGTAAGGGTACACGGACAACGCGAGGCCCAGGAGGCTATCGCCGATGCTTTGAAGGCATCAGAGCTCAAGTTCGCATTCGCCAACCTGCTAGCCCACGTCGCGTAGAGCATCACGGACCTTGACCGTAATCGCCAGCTGCAGCGCCTGGCCGCCCATGAGGCAAGCCGCCATTTTAACGACCTCGACAAGGCTTTGGAGAGCGTGATCCAGGTATGGATGCAGCAGCAAGCGCAGCATGCCGCAACTGCGGATGCCACTGCCGGTGGCAGCGACGACTTGCCTACCTCGACAACTTCGGGGTCAATCATGAACATGTCCTTTCTCCACAGTGTGGAGATCTTCCAGAAGGGTGTGAAGCTAAGCGACTGGCTGAACCGCATGTAGCACGTTCTACTTGTCCACAAGGCTCCACTCAGCCAGTGGGGCGACCTTGCCAGAACGCGGCTTGAAGACAAACTCTTCAAGTATGTGGTCAAGGAGTGGACTGCGTAGCAGCCGCACCTCAAGTGGTAGCCCATGCCGTGGGAGGCGCAAGAAGTGCACCCAACCTGAGGAGGCGCAGTGTGCTTTCCACAAGATCAAGGACTTCAGGCAGCTGGGCAGCTCGCTCGAATCTTACTTGAGCGAGTTCGCCACACTCGTGGAGGAAGCCAAAAGCTTCACCGAGGGCAATGGAACTTAGACCTTCGAGTACCCGGAGTGCATGCTACTTGAGTACTTGCATGATGGTCTTGCCAGCGAGAAGCTGAAGGACAAGACCACCACGACAGCCACTAGCCAAGCTTGGACAAGTTGGAGGGCGTTGCGTGACTACATGAGCGAAGTGTATTCGACGAACCAAAAGAACTACTCTGATACACGGCCGAACGCGTGCACAGAGCAAGGCCGCGACATGCGCATGGACGCTGCAGGGGCTGGTTGGTCAGCTGGACAGCAAGGCGGGGCCAAGGACAAGTAGCCTACAAACCCTCCAGCCAAGAAGGCTGGTGGATACAAGGGCTCCAACAACAACCGCAGCCGCGAGAATGACAAGTTGCAGGCGGCGCGTGAGCGTCACAACACATCCTTCCGCAAAGGGATCTACCACAACTGCATGTAGCCGGGCCACTTTAAGGCTCAGTGCCCTCAGGCTGTTGGGGGCGGACAAGAGGTCGCAGCGTTAGCTGCAGCAGTAGCACCTCGTAGGGATGGTGCAGCAGGAGGCCGTGGACAGGGCCGTGGTCAGGGTCATGGTCGCGGCAATGGGCCCGGCCGTGGTAACGGACATGGCCGTGGGGTGGGTTTACCCCATCCCTGAGTGACGTCAGTGGGGACCACTCAGGGGTAAAACTGGATCACGAGTGTGGGTTCATGTTTTCAGATGAGATTGTTAAACACTTTGAGTTTTAGACGAGTTCAAGTTTCTCTGTTGTCTTCTCTCCTCTTGTTGAACCGCATACTACACTTGCTGACCAATATTTCCCACTAAACCTTGCATCTCCGGACGAGATGCATGATCGTACATGCTTAGTGGTGGCGACACCGACCACTGTGCAGGAGTTGTGTGACACAGTGATTGAAGAAAACGCCCTCAAAGCAATGAGTTCAATCACGTTTGCAGTACCTTTAGTCGACAATTTCGACCCAGTATAACTTAAAGACTGGAAGGTGCTAGCCAAATTCACACGTGCCCACAAGATGTAGACTCGAGTGGGTGAATCATTGGAGTTGCGACGCCCGTCGTACAGATTCCATGTTTATCACAAACTTGGCTTGCCGTCGTTGAGTCTATTCACTCGGAAGAGTGGAGGCAACATGATGATGTAGTTCAAAGGACACCTAGTTGGTGCTCCCGTGAACGTACTTGCTGACACTGGAGGGGACGACTCTTTTGTTAGCTTTGGCTTTACCCGATAGGCTGGACTGAAGTATGAGCCATCGAATGGCGCAGTTTTTGGCGGTGACAACCATACGGTACCTGTGATCGGTACTTGTAAAGCGAAACTTTACATTCAAGGGTACACACAGAGTGTCACGTTGAAGGTACTCAACCTTCTTGACCCGTTTGACGTGGTGCTAGGCGACCCCTGCCTCCATGAGAACAAGGCTCTAATGTGCTTTGGATCGAAGCGCTTGATTCTCCAAAAAGGACAACGCCGCTTTACGTTGATTCTGAGTACGGAGTTCTCACCGACCCGACTCAAAGTCCATGCTTGCTTGGCTGCGATGCAGGTCAAGAGATGCATTCGACAAGGTTATCGATACTTCTTAGCTCAGTTGCAGAAAGTGGAGGACGGCGTGAAGGAAGACACACCAGAAGAGATCAAATCTCTATTGGCGGAGTTTTCAGATGTATTCCAAGACCTACCGGTAGGGCTTCCACCAGAAAGACACACAGGCCACACAATTCCGCTGCAACCGGAGGCGACTCCTCCGTTCAGACCCATGTATTGCCTTAGTCTAGCAGAAAGGCGAGAGGTTGAATGCCAAATCAAAGAGTACCTCGCAAAAGGGTGGATTGAGCCCAGTAGCTTGCGTACGGTGCGCCAATCCTTTTTGTGAACAAAAAGGATGGTGGTTTATGTATGTGCGTGGATTACCGGGCGTTGAACAAGCTGACGGTGAAAATTGATTCCCCTTACCACGGATTGAGGACCTTTTTGACCAACTCCAAGGCAAAAAAGTGTTTTCATCCTTGGATTTGTCTCAATGATACCATCAAATCCACATCACGGAAGATGATGTGCTCAAAACTACATTTCAAATGCACATGGGACACTATCAGTTCCGAGTGTTATGCTTCGGGCTTACAAATTCCCCGGCAACCTTCCAAGGAGAAATGAACCAAACGTTCGCCAAGCAACTCGAACAGTTTGTCTTAGTTTTCCTGGATGACATCCTGGTTTTCTCCAAATAAATGGAAGAGCACATAGAATATCTCCACGAAGTTCTCGCAATCCTTCGGGAAAAGAAGTTCTATGCGAAAGTGAGCAAGTGCAAGTTTTATCAAGATGAACTCGAATACCTTGGACACATTGTCGGCAAGGACGGCATCGGTGTCGACCCACGAAAGGTCCATGTCGTTGTGGACAGGCCACGTCCCGAGAATGTTGGGAAGATTCGGTCTATCCTTGGCCTTGCAAACTACTTTCGACGGTTTATGCAAGGGTATTCATCCCTGGTAGCACCGCTAACCAGGCTCACGCAAAAAGAACTGCGTTGGAAATGGACACCTGATTGCAAGAACGCTTTTATCAAAGTCAAAGAGCTCCTATCCACAACGCCCTTCCTAGCTCTACCGGATCCATCGCAACCGTGGGAGGTTCGATGTGATGCGTCGTTAGTAGGACTCGAAGCCGTCCTCATGCTGAATGGTCACCCAGTTGCGTATGAGAGCCGGAAGCTCATTCGCGCGGAAATGCGGTACAAGACTAAGGATCAAGAACTCCTTGCAGTAGTACACACTTTCAAGATGTGGCGTTGCTACCTTGAGGGTGTGGAAGGGGGTGTGACGATCATGACCGACCATAATCCATTGGTGTTTTCTCCAAACGCAACCAAACCTGTCAAGACGACAAGCGCGTTGGAGCAAATACCTGAGCCAATTCTCGTTCACATGGGAATATCAGCCAGGACACATCAATGTGGCCTATCCACTAAGCCGACAGCTTGTGGACATTAAAGCAACCACCGAGGTCAGTGGGTGTTTATGGCCATTGCAACAGCAACTGTACAACCACCAGATCCCCCTGCACCTCTGTGGAAACCACCACGAGAGATTATCCATTACAATAGTTTTGTAAATAGGATCCGGATGGGATATTGTATGGATTCTTGGTTTCAAAACTCTCAAAACTCTGAGCAAGTACGGCTTGGTGGAGGCTGAAGGAATCTTTTGGCATGGATAACAAGTTGTTGTGCCAAACTCGGGAGACCTTCGAGCAAAGGTTATCTCCCAGTTCCACGACCCGCCGGTCGCAGGTCATGTGGGACCCCGAAAGACCGGACATGGACTCTTGGACCACTATTGGTGGCCAGGATGGAGTGTCGATGTCCGTAAGTATTACATGACATGTGACCCATGTTTTCGGAATAAGGCTAGTAACAAGAAGCATGCTGGACTCCTCCAACAGCTTCCCATTCCTGGGACTCCAAGGGAGTGTGTGAGCATGAACTTCATTACTGATCTTCTGGACACTGCCCGTGGCCACGATGCAATACTAGTGGTTGTGGATCTTTTGACGAAGATGACACATTTCATTCCTACAACCACTGACGTGAACGCAGAGGACACCGCGTGTCTCTTCTTTGAGGGTGTCGTAAAGCACCACTGCTTGTCGTTGCGCATTATCTCCGATCGAGATCGAAAGTTTGCTAGTAAGTTCTGGCAAAAGATGCACGAGTACTTTGGCAGTGAGTCGCAAATGTCGACAGCATTTCACCCTCAAACTGACGGACAAATAGAGCGCATGAATCGCATTCTAGAGCAGCTGCTCCGCATGTACGTGGACCGTACCATGCATGATTGGGACAAATTCCTAGCACCGGTGGAGTTTCCGGTGAACAACTTGGTGAATGAGTCCACACAGTTCACACCGTTCGTGTTGAACAGTGGTCGGCATCCAGTGGTACCCTCTTCATTGGTGAAGAGTGGGAGTAGAGAAGGGCAGGTTCCTTTCGCTCAAGCCTTTGCTGAGCGCATCGACTCCTCGTTACACGAGGCAAAGGGTCACCTTCAAGCAGCTCGGCAGCGACAAAAGGCATATGCCGACAAAGGTCGCTGGGAGGTCTCGTTTGACATCGGTGACAAAGTGATGTTTAGCACTTAAAACCTTCGGCCCAAGTCGCCAGGGGCAAGAAAACTTCTACCGAAGTGGATTGGGCCGTTTCCCATTGTGGTACGCATCAGGCCAGTGGCATACCGATTGCTACTTCCGTCGAGTATGAAGATACATGAGGTGTTTCATGTGAGCCTGCTAGCCCCATACACGACAGACGGAACTGTTCAGCCACCGCCAGCAGTCCTTGCTGCCGACGACCAATACGAGGTCCTTCGCCTACTCCAGCACCAAGAGCGTACTCTTCGGTCGTGCGTTGTTAGGGAGTACCTCGTTCATTGGGCCGGTTGTGGACCTGAACATGACTCATGGGAGCCCGAATCTCGGTTGCCCACAAGGGTGGTCAACGAGTACTAGAGCGAGCTTGCAACTCGAACAGATTGACGCGTGGAAGGAGGTACCACCTGAACGCGGAAAAAGTGAACAACATTCCCACATAGCAGCATTCATGGACAGAGACCATAGGAGGTTGGGGACGCCCAACATGGTTGTCGCGCGGACGCTCCAGCCTAAACGGGGGAGGCCGCTAGCCGTGCTGACCTACAAGCTGCAGCTTAGGTCTATGAACCATGCCCGTGTTCATGTCTAGCTAGTGATTGAAATTGTTGATTTTCTTTCACAATGTTGATGACTCACTAACTGAAAATCCTGCTTGTTGTTCATGAACCGAGACGGTTCATAATGATTGGGGAGGAATACAGCGGGAGGTCCGGTTCGGCCCTCCCTCCTTGCTGAAGCAAGGGGTGGTTGTGCACCACCCCTCACATCAGCAAGGGCTGGCTGGTGGCCAGCACTTTGCTGGCCGCTGGCCAGCTCGCAGCCAGCCGGCTAGACGACCGGCGGCCGGCCAAGCGAGTGGCCGGCCACCGGCTGGCCAGCCGCCAGCCGCCGATCGCGGCCTCAGCCCGATCGGCGGCTGAGAGGCCACGAGGGCCTCGAGGGCGAGGCCTCGTGGCCTCGTGCCCTTGCCCCCCTCGCCCTCCTTGCAAAACATGCAAGCGAGGACGAGGGATAGGGGGAGCGAGGGTGAGGTTGAGAGAGCTGGCGCGAAATCGCTAGCGTGCCTCGCACACGACAATTTTGTGCCAAAACGGCGAAATGTAAACTGAACATCGTTTGCGACAACATTTGACATAAAATAAACAATATAAACTCACGATTTTGAGATGAAAACCCCCGGTTTGGGTCCCAAAACCAGGGGTTTGGTTAAAAGGGGAAATGGGCCTCCGGAGACTTAAGATATTTGAGTCTCCCTGCTCTGGGTCATTGATGAAGATTGCCCCTCAGTCCTGCGAAGGGGGAAAACCCCTGACGCGAACTGAGAACGCCATTTTACGAACTCCGAGGACAACTTCAGAGCAAGAGCTGGAGACTCAGCCCGTTACAGTATGAATGGGAGAGGGGAAAAGGGGGAAGGTAGAATAATGAGAGGAACATGTGAATACGGATTAAAAGAATCATACAGGTGGGTAACGAAGATAAAAGGCAACTACAAACCATCTGGTGGAAGGCCAATATGTTAAATCTCAGCCAAGGTGCAACAAAGGATGGTAATGTGGTCCTCCTTTGTGAGTGGAGGAGGTTCGGCAACAAGTACAATACCACCAAATGCTATTGTATGAATGTCATGCATCTGCTTGCCAAGGAGAGTGCACCCGTGTGCAATGTGCTCCACTCGATCCGGGAGTGGAGAATGGGGTATGTGTAAAAGTCATGGTTGGGAAGCCCACGTAACCACCACACTGGTCAGTGAGGAGCACGAGAGCATGGAACATGAATTGTAAGGAAATAGGTAATGGAGAGAGCGAGGAAACACTTGTGAGGAACTACAAGTGGAGCTAGGGGACAAATAGGAGGGAGATCAGAACATCAGGATAGAATAAAAGAGAAAGAAAACACCATCAGGATAGAAAAGGAAGAAAACACAATGCCAATTACACTAGATGGTGCCTTGGATAGGTTATGTTGCGACAAGCTTGACTACTAGATGGAAGGGGACAAGCGCATGGAAGAAGGCACTCTATATCCGCTATGTGGAGCCAAGTGATGGGAACAGGATAATCACAGCAGAGCCTGTAAACTTAATAGCCTCAACCGCCTTGAAACCTTGTAAACTTGTAGCTATTCCACTGGAGTTTGCAGTTTGTATTGGTTTTCGTGCATCTCTCATTGTACTATGTTGTGTCCTCTTGGCTTGTGTACATCGGCATGCAGATGACTGACGGCGAGACTTGACGCCATTGGAGTTTCGCTCGGTGGAGCCAACGCACGCCGAGGTCCATTCACCCGTCGCTGGAGCCTCCTCCTCTGGCGATGCGCTCAGCTCCATTGGCAGGCCTCCTCGGTGGTCGGGCCGCTGGCGGTCACTGCCACTGCAGATGTTGTCTGCATGCACCTAGCACTGTGTCTGCCTGTGGCATTGCGTCTACACCATCATGCGATGCCTAGGGTCCATGTCTACTATTGTATGGTCCTGTTTGGCATCGTCCTGCAGCCATAACTTCTTGTAGCTATTTTTCTAGCTGATTCCGACCGCACGACTGCGTTCACATCGTTGGTGTTATGGTATGGTCCAGTTTTCAGGCAAAACGGACGACGCCCGGGTTTTGGGCTGTCGGGCGTCTGGCAGGGCTCACCGAGAAAACCCTACCTGCCAGAATATAGGTCTAGGACTGTTTTCTGATTGGCTGGTAAGCTGAGTAACAAGTTCTACACTAGTGGGGGGGAGCTAGAACTTGGAGGGGTCTCCCATTGTTGCTCATTCTTCATTGCTAATCACTTACTTTCAGTTTTCAGCTGCTTTTTTGCGCTAACACTGGCGCCGCACTTCTGAGTAACAAACCCAGAGCTTCCAGACTTAGTCTCTAGAGCAGCAGACTAAGGGGGCAGTAGGCTTAAGCAACGAGCGTGGAAGCCCGCACGCTGCATCAACAACGCATGCTGCCCAAATCTGCTGCCTAGGTTTCTAGCTTGGTACCAGAGCTAGAGCGTAGTAGGAGTGGCAAAAGACTGGCGTACAAGTGCCAGACAACGCCGGCGGACCCCCATACGCACCAGTGCAGGGGAAATGTTGCAGGATTTCTTCCGGCAGCATTGACCCGCCTAGTGGCGGCAACAGATTTTTTCCCACGGCCACTGGGCCTGGGGAAATGCTGCCGAAATTTCTTCGGCACCACTAACCCCCACATGTGACGCGGGGAGGTGAGCAGCAGGCCACGTCCAACACCTACGGGCGACGACGCACGTGGCAACGTCACCCGGGTGCAGTTACTTGCACAAGCACACAGCAGCAGTAGCGGCAGCCGCAGGCAACGGTAGCGAGCAGTGGCAGCAGCAGCCAGTAGGAGTTACGTGCAGTAGTAGCAGCAGGCAAAAGCAGCAACTTGCAGTAGACCGCAGCAGCAGCTCGCAGCAGTAGCAGCCTGCAGCAGTAGCGAGCAGCAGCAGTGGCAAAGCAATAGCTACAACAGCATGTAGCAGCAATAGAAGGTTGCAACAGCCGTAGCAGCAAGCCGCAACAACAGCCAGCCGCAACAGCAGCCAGCCGCTGTAGCAGCTGTAGCAAGCAGCTGCGTGCAGCTACTGCTGCTGCTCGCTACCCGCAGTGAGCAAGCAGCGAGCAGCAGCCCGCTGCTACCAGCGAGCAGATGCCCGCTGCCATCGATCAGCAGCTCGCTGCCAGCGAGCACCAGCCCGCTACTTGTAGCTGACAACGAACGGCTGCCCGTTGTGACTGACAAAGAAGAAGAAAAAAAACAAGCAAAAAAAAGGCCCCCACCCCACCTACTTCGCTGCCGCTGCTACTACAGCCTTAATAGCTGTAGCAGCAGCAACTGCTGCTGCCACTGCAGCCCTAGCAGCAGCAGCAGTAGCCGCAGCCACAGCAGCAGCAACAGCAACAACAGCTCCAACAGCAGCAGAAGTTGCAGTACCAATTGAAGCAGCAGCGGCAACAGTAGCAAATAGCAGCAGCAGCAGCAACAGCAGCTGCAGCATTGGCCCCAAAACTGCTAATGTTAGCATTCCGCTGCTAACGTCACTGTTGACATCACTGCTGACGTCATGAACTCACACAAAAAAAACCAAAGAAGGGGTCCATGTAAGCGGGAATTAATCCTAAGGGTGGGTAGGACGTCCACTGCCCTTAGTAGACGTCACTGCTAACATCAACACCCCACTGAGAAAAGAAAAAAAAATCAAAACAAAGGGCATCACACCATAGCTGGAAACCCTACTGGGGAGGGGTCCTCCTCTGTTAGAGGGACCCCCACCCCCCCTTTCTTGCAGCGGCTGCAACAGTAGCAGCAGCAGCAAGAACAGATGCAACAGTAGCAGCAGCAACAGTAGCACCAGCAGCAGCAGTAGCAGCAAGAGCAGCAGGAACAGTAGGAGAAGCAGGAGCAGCAGCAATAACAAGAGCAACATCAATAGTGGAAGCAACAGCAGCAGTAGGAGGAGGAGCAATGTCTGTAGCCCTCTGACGTCGTTGGCGACAACCTTGACCCCCTCGCTACTCTTCAATACCAGCTCGCCGCCCTGACGCAACAGCTCGCGGCATTGCAACCGTTAAACTCCCAGTCTGCCCCCAATGTGCCTCTGTCCTTCCCCCCTCCAGGGCACGCCAGCCCAGCTATGTCTGCTGCCACGCAATACCTGGTGCAGTGGTAGACTCTGCGCCAACGTCAGATAGTGAGCTCCGTCCTTGGCCCTGCTCTAGGTGCCGGCCGCAGGCAAAAGGACTTTGAGACGCCGCCGCCGCTGCTTCAGGCCGGCGAGCAGTTCCGGAGCTGGGAGCTCAGCTTCCGCATCTGGACGCACAGTGAGGGCCTGTGGGCATACCACACCCTGCCGTATGATGCCACCCTGGCCGGCCAGGTGTATGACGCTGGTCGTGCTGTCCGGGCTCTTGTCCCTGTCGCCCCTCTGACTTCCTGCCTCGCCCTTGAGCCCTTCTTGGGTGACTTCACCGCTGGCACCACCTTATTCCCTGCAGTCGTGTGGTACGTTCTCACTCGTCCCCATCGCCTATCTAGCGACACTGAGACTAGCCGCCTGCTGTGGGAGTTCAACTCCCCGCACATGGGGGAGACCGAGATGGTCACCTCCTACTGGCAGCGGGCGGAGGACATCCTTCGTCGCCTCGGGACCACTGCCCCATCCCCTTTGGTCGTGCTCCTCACCATTAAGCGCGGTGCCACCGAAGCGTACACGAACGTCTTCATCCACTACCCTCACGACGTTCTCTCCACCATGGCCGCCAAGGGCACCCTCATGCCCTGGGCATACGAGCTCTTCCTCCGCATTGAGGAAGCCCGTCTAGAGTCCCGACTCCAGCGCACGGAGGTCGTCACCTCCCCTGCCGTCGCCTCCGTGGCCGTCGCCTCCCCCGTCGCAGCTACGTCATCCTAGTTGGGGAAGAAGAAGCGTCGAAACAAGAAAGGCAAGGGTCAGCAACAGCAGCAGCAGTAGTCGTCGATCGGGTCAAGCGCTGGCGGCTCGGTCTGCCACAACTGTGGCCAGCCCGGGCACGGGTGGTACACGTGCCCTCTACCAACGGATGAGGCCTGTGTCATTGCCACCATGCGTCGCCAGCGCGAGCATCATCTCGCCTCTGCTGTCATGACTGTCATCGGCTCTGACACCTCCGCCTCGTCCAACAGCTCCACCACTCCGGTTACTTCGCCAGTCCCGTCGACACCAGCGCCGCAGTCGTCGCCGCCGGCGCAGTCCTCCTTCTACCGGGGCTCCGACGCCATCACCCCGCACTCCCTCTACACTCCCAAACCATCCTCTCGTGAGCGCCGGCTGGAGCAGTTCATCGCGCTCTAGCTCGACCTGCCTCGCCCTCCTCCCCAGGGAAGTGCGAGTTGCATCACTTCTTGCTCCCCTGTCCAGCCCTGCATGACTGAGATTGAGTTACGGTCGTGCCTCGTTTCCTCGCCTGTCTCGTTGTCTCTCATGGTCTCCGCTTCCCCCTCCCACGACGACGTTGCTTGGCTTGACGATTGGCAGTCTCGATGCGCACCTCCTTGCACCGCGTCCATGTCCCTTGCTTGTTGCCATGTGACTGTTAGTGATCTTGCGACCCCCGTCCAGAACCCTACTGAGACCTGGATCATCGACTCTGGGGTCACGCATCACATGACGGCCTATCGTGAGGCCTTCATTATGCTTGGTCCTGTAGGTGGTGTTTTGGTGTCCGGACAAGCTCTGGCTAGGTGTTGCCTGTCCATGGTGTTGGCGTCGTTCGTTTCCGTGGTCCCTCCGGTGACGTCGTTCTATCCGATGTCCTCTTCATCCCTAGTCTTGAGCTTAGCCTCATGTTCGTCACTGCCCTTGACTGCATGAGCATGGACGTTGTACACTCGCATTGTGTTGGCACTGTGTCGTTGCGTTTGTCTGGCCTTGTTGTGCTGCATGCCACCGCTTGTGGAAACCTGTGGCATTTACCTCGTTTCTCCTCCTCTCCTCGCGTCTCCTCCCCGTCGGCCGCCACATGCCATGTGTTTGTCACCAATACGCTTTCTCCTCAGCACACTCGCCTTTTGCACCGCCGTCTCTGCCACATCCACTCTACTGCCGTAGACACCATGCTCCGCACCCAGCCGGCCAAGGGCCTTGACCAAGAGACTTTTCCCCTCTCGTGCCCAACTGAGTGCATTGAGTGCGCTCAGGAGAAGATGCACCAGTCCACGTATCCCTTGTCTTCCTTCCGTGCGTCCGCCCCCCTTGACCTTGTCCATTCGGACGTCATGGGTCCTCTCTCCACAGAGTCCGTCAGCGAGCGTGGTCGCTACGTCCTCACTCTCACTGACGACTTTTCTCGCTATCGCTGGGTCTTTTGCCTTCAGCAGAAGAGCGATGTTGCCCATGCCATCCAGGACTGGCTTGTCCTTGCGGAGCACTAGTGCGGCCGCTCTTTCCACTTCTTTCATTCCGATCACGGTGGTGAGTACCTGGGTGAGGCCGTTCTCGCCTCCCGCGGAATTCGCCATGAAACGTCTGCGCCTTATACACCCGCCCAGAACGGTGTTTCCGAACAGTGGAACTGTACTATGGCCGACGCCGTCCGCACCATGCGAGTCGAGTCTGGTCTCTCCGAGGCCTTTTTTTTTTAAGCCATGGCCTACATGACCTGGGTCTGGAATCGGATTCCCCACGGTCCCCTTCCCCGCTAGTCCACACCATACCATCATTGGTGCGGTCAGCGAGCTGACCTCTGCCCGACTCGCGTCTGGGGCTTCGTGGCCATTGTGTGGTTGCCCGTCCCACAGCAGGGCAGCAAGCTCGCCCCTCGCGGACGTCCCTACACCTTCCTCGGTGTCTCTCGTCAGTCCAAGGCCAGGCACTTCTGGGATCCCTCCGGGCATTGCATCGTTGAGTCCCGGGACGCCTTCGAGGACCTGTTTCCTTGTAACCTCATTCACTCCGGCTCGTCCGTGTCTATCCCGTCGCGTGGGAGAGTGGTGAGTCAGTCCTCCATCCTAACACTTCCGGGTGACACATCCCTCAGTCCCTTCGAGTCGGCAGTCCCAGTCGCGTCTACTGGTCCCTCCGGGCCAACAGCTTCAGTCGCGTCCGCTCGTCCCTTCAAGCCAGCAGCCCCAGTTGCGTCCGCTGGTCCCTCCAAGCCAACAACCCCAGTCCCATCCGCTGGTCCCTCCAGGCTAGCAGCCCCAGTCAAGTCCGCCGATCCCTCTGGGCAGGCAGTCCCAGTCGCGTCCGTTGGTCCCTTCGGGCCAACAGCCCCGATCGCATCTGCTAATCCCTCCGGGCCGGCAGTCCCTGTCGCGTCCATTGGTCCCTCCGGGCCATCAACCCCAGTCCCGTCCACTGGTCCATCCAGGCCAGCAGTCCCAGTCACGTCCGCTAGTTCCTCCAGGCCAGCAGCCCCAGTTGCGTCCATTGGTCCCTCCGAGCCAACAGTCCCAATCGCGTCCGCTGGTTCCTCCGGGCCAGCAGCCCCAGTCGCGTCCGTTGGTCCTTCCGGGCCGACATCCCCGGTTGCATCCGTGGGCCCCTCTGGGCCAACAACCTCGTCCGCCTCCATTAGCCCGACGGACTCAGTGCCGTCACCTGCCCTACCACAATGCACGCGTGGCCCAGGCGGCAGCCTCCGACCCAGACCGTCGGTGAGCGTGCACACCGTCGCACCGCGCTCCGTGATGCCTCGACCCCCCGTGGCTCCACGTGTCTCCTCCGCTCCCACGGTCGTGAGTGGGGATCCTTGCACCAAGGCCCTCGGCCTGACGACCTCCGCCATCATTGCAGACCTTCACCCGGGCTCCGCATTGGGCCACTCCATGCTTCATCATGAGCATCGGTATGCTGTCGCGGCTGCACTCGCGCGCATCCCACCTGGGCTCGAGTTGCACACGCTCTCTTGGTCCGCTCCACAGCATGCCCGGAGGACCCAGCCACCCTACTCGAGGCACGAGCCTCTCCTGAGGCTGTACACTGGGACGCTGCCTGCGCCAATGAGCTCGCCGCTATCCGACAGCACAACGTGTATGACCTTGTTGACCTTCCCCAAGGACCGGAGGCCATCGGCGCCAAGTGGGTCTTTCGGCGTAAGTGGAAGCCCGATGGGTCCTTGGACAACTACAAGGCCCGCCTTACAGCCAAGGGGTTTGCCCAGATTCTTGGGTTCGATTACGACCAGATTTTTGCCCCAGTTGGCCGGTTCTCCACTAGCCGGGCACTGTTCAATCTGGTCGCCGAGCACGGGTGGGAGCTGCATCATATGGACGTGAGCAACGCTTTTCTCCATAGTTCACTGGAGGGTGAGGAGCTCTACATGGTGCAGCCCCTGGGCTTTGATGATGGTACTGGAAGAGTCTGGCAACTACGTAAGGCCCTTTATAGCCTGAAGCATTCGCCTCGGTGCTGGAACCAAGAAATCAGTAGTACGCTCCTTCCTGGCGGGCTCCATCGCAGTACCGCTGACCCCGCACTGTTTTTAAGTCCGCGAGGCCAGACCTTTGGTGTTTTTCTGGTTTACTTCAACGATCTGCTCATTGCATTGCTAGACACAGCTGCCATCCAGCGTGTCAGGGATCCGCTGCAGGCCGCCTACCAGATGAAGCACCTTGGGTCTGCCAGAGTCTTCCTGGGCATGGAGCTCGAGCATGATTGCTCCCAGGGCGTCCTGCACATCCACCAGGCTGCCTATGTGCAGACACTATCCACCTGGTTTGCGGAGGATCTGCCACTCGTGCCAAGCGCATCCTCACCCATGTCACCTGATGGCCAGGCGAAGCTGAAGAGTCCTGACCCAGCCGTTCTGGGGGAGCCAGTTGACGTGACCACATACCTGCGAGTCATCGGGTCACTAATGTTCCTGGCGACGACGACGCGCCCAGACATCGCGTTCGCCGTCAACCTCTTGGCCATGTTCTCTCAGGAGCCGCGTCACCTCCACTACGAGGCCACGATCCAAGTATTGCGCTATGTTGTCTCGACTCCTCGGCGAGGTCTCATGTTCCGCCGTCAGCCGTCTGATGTTGCTGTGGGCTATACCGATAGTGACTGGGCCGGCAGTCTGGACAGTAAGAGTCGCACAGGCTGGATCTTTCTAATTGGAGGCACAGCTGTGTTCTGGCGTAGTGGAAAACAGGGATACGTTGCACGTAGCATTGCTCAGGCTGAGTACGTTGCTCTTGGCTCAGGCACATGTGAGAGTGTGTGGTGTTAAAAAGTGCCCCTGCCATGGATGTCGTTTGCAGTTTTCCTGGTCCGACCACTAGAGAGTAGTTGGATGTCCAATCTGATTGCTCATTTGGATTCCTTGGAATTTGCCATGCAGTTTCGAGCCTTCAGTTGCTCGATTTGGTTGAGAATTCAGAAAGTTAGCCCTACCCAAAGTTCGGGTGGAGCGGCAGGTGGAATCTGGTACCCGTCCGGGGTGACGGGATACTCCATTGTCGGTGGTCCGTGTTCAGCTCCAACTGGCTCCATAGACCCCAAGGCCCTATAGGAAGCAACCAGGGAGGTCCCTTGGACCAGGGCGAGCCACCCATTAACTTGTCAATCAAGGAAAGGCGCTTCGAGCCGTCGTCGGCTCGTGTCGGAGACGACTTGCGTCGGCGGCAGCCAAAGGCGGCTCCACCAAGGGTTGCTTGGATGGGCGTAGCAGGGGCAATACTGCTCCGTTTTGGGCATTCTTGGATGCGTTGGAAAGCTCAGATCACAGGCTATAAGAATATGATGTAATCTTACTGAAATAACTAACCATTAATGCTTCGCAGCCTCTCTCAGTTTCTGCAATCTGTATTCTGCCAGAATTCTGCTCCCTTAGTGTTGTGGTGACCCAAAGCACACACCTCCCTTGGAAGTCTCTTTACACTAAGAAGCCGTGGACACTTAGGCAGTTCAGGGCATGCCAGGACAGTATTCCTGACAAAGGGTTGTGGGGCCACGGCCCTGACCTGCCTACCAAGACGTTCACGGCTTCCGCAAATGCACGGGAGTGTCGTTCCGAGCGACATCGCCTTCGCACGTTGAGATTGTCCATTGCAGAAGTTCAACATGGCGCAGAAGATAGAGTCCTCGCCCATCCAGAAGTACATAGGCGGCCCAGGCTGTGGGCTGTGGCGGTGGCATTTTGAGATCTACCTCGCGCACAACGGACTACTGGAGCTCATGAAGGGCACGGAGGTTCAAGATGCGAGCGCAACGGACGAGGAGAAGGCGGCCTTCGCAAGGAAGAACACGGAGGCGTTGATGCTCCTATTGGCGACGCTGCATGAATCTCAGTGGGGCTATATCCACGGCTGCGATCTGGCAGCTAACGCGTGGAAGAAGCTCTGCTCCATCCACTAATCAACATCCCTAGCCAACAAGATCTTCGCAATGAAGCGACTCTTGACGGTGAGGATCGAGGAGGGTGAGGACGTCATTTCTTCCATGCAACAGATCGAGTCTCTTGCCTCACAATGCAATGATGTGGGGTGGAAGACAGACACAAAGATGCAGGCAATGGCGCTCCTCATGGCTCTACCCAACAGTTGGGGTCCTCTCATCACCGTGCTGGGAGGTTCGGAGGAGGATAAACTCACCTACGGCGCAGTCACCGAGTACATCCGCAACGAGGTGCACCGTCGGAGCGGTGGAGACACTTTGTCATCCTCAACTGCCCTGGTCACCAAAACGCAGGGTGGCAGCAGCAGCGGCAAGCGAGGTGGCGGTAAGGGCGGCGGCAAGAAGGGCGCCAAGAGGGGTGCATGCCATAAGTGTGGTAAGGAGGGCCATTGGGCCAAGGAGTGCCCGGAGGAGGCGCAGTCCGGCGGCAAGGGTGCCGAAGGCAAGAAGGCGCTCCTCAACGGCACGAAGAACCACGACCTGAAGGGCGCCAACCGGCAGTGCCTCGAGCAGACCCAATTTAGAAGGTGGGGTTCATCAACTACACCAAGTCTGCAAAGTCCATGGTGACCGCCAACGACAAGGTCAAACCTGCGGCCGGCCAAGGTGATGTGGATATAGAGGTGGTGGTTGGTGGTAAAAAGGCGCAATGTGTTATTCAAAATGTGCAACATGTCCCCGGCCTAGCTGACATTTTGAGTGTGAGCCGCTTGACAGACAAGGGGTATGAATTCCTCTTCCGCAGGAAAGGTGCAGTCGTGCGGATGGACGGCGGCGGCGAGGTCGTGCTCGAGGCGAAGCACGAGGGAGGCCTCTACATCGCTTACCAAGGTCATCCCCTCAGCATCAGACACAGCAGACCCGCCAACACGCATCGTCAACCTTGCTAAAGGCGGGGTAGTAGACCTGCAACTGTGGCATCGGCGGCTGGGGCACTTGTCGCCAGCAGTCGTGCAAGAGATGGCGAAGCGCGACATGGTTCGCGGCCTCAACATCACCAGTGTAGCTGACGTAGCAGCAGATTCCGCAGAGTACAGGTGCGAGCCTTGCATCGTGGGCAAGGCAAAGCGCAAGCCGTTTGAAGACGAACAGCGGCGGGCCGAGAACCTGCTCGAGGTCGTGCACAGTGATGTGTGCGGACCGATCAAGACGCCGTCCATTGGGGGGGCGCGGTAACTTGTCACCTTCATCAATGATTGCAGCAGAAAACTCTACGTCTACTTCATGAAGCGGAAGAGCGATGTGCTGGACCAGCTGAAGAAGTACGTCGCAGCGGTGGAGAGGCAGACTGGCCTCAAGGTCAGAGCGTTACGCAGCAACAATGGCGGCGAGTGCGTGGGTTGCGGAGGGTGGCTGAAGGAGCAGGGCATTGAATGGCAGCCGACCACTCCGTAAACGCCTCAATCTAATGGCGTGGCGGAGCGTGCGAACCAGACGCTAATCACCATGGTGCGGTCAATGCTTGTGGATGCAAAGTTGCAACGGTGCCTGTGGAACGAGGCCGTGAGTACAGCGTGCTACATCACCAACCTCACCCCAACGGCAGTGCTGAAGGGCAAGGGCGGCTGAAAGATGCCGCAGGAGGCTTGGAGCGGGCGCAAACCAAGCCTGGCGCACCTGAAGGCGTTCGGGTGTAAGGCGCACGCGTTGGTGCAGGCCGCGCAAAGAAAAGACTCCAAACTGCACTCGCGTGCAAAGCCGTACGCGTTCGTCGGATACAAGAGTGCGCTCAAGGCGTACCACCTCTTCGATCCACAAACGCAGAACGTCATCACCAGCCGCGACGTCACGTTTGATGAGCAGTAGAGCTACTGCAACAGTAGCAACAACACTCATGCAGCGCACTCTCCAAAGCACGAGGAGTGGTTCCAACTCCTTGAGCGTGAGGAGGAGCCGGCGGCTGCAGAGGTCGATGACGGGTCTTCGGAGGATGACCGTGCTAGAGCGCAACAGGGCAATGCACCAGGTGCAGGTGTCGCTGGAGCGCAGGACACAGCAGCCGATGCGGGGGAGCCCGCGGCCGAGGACAACGTTGCAGCAGAGCAGCAGAAGGACTAGCAGCCAGCGTCGCCAAGGTCGTCGCGTCGCAGTTGGAGACGGCGGAATGCGGCAAAGCGGTATGACGCAAGCACGGGCCGCTGGGTCGGCAAGGCGCGGTGCATGATGGCAGTCGCAAAGGAGCCGACAACCATGCAAGAGGCGCTTGCACGGGCTAACGGGCAGCAATGGGATGAAGTAATAAAATCTGAACTTGCATCCCTTGCTGAGAACGGCACTTGGGAGCTAGTGGATCGGCCTACGGAGGCCAAGGTGATCAGCTCCAAGTGGGTGTTCAAGGTGAAGCTCACCAAGGACAGCAAGGTGGAGAAACACAAGGCGCGGCTAATGGCGAAGGGTTACGCGCAGCCAAAAGGCGAACACTACGATGAGACATTCGCACCCGTTGCCAAGTTCACAAGCATCCGGACACTCCTCGTGGTGGCAGCCGCAAAGGACATGGAGATCCACCAAATGGATGTCACGACGGCATTCCTGAATGGAATCATCGATAAGGAGATCTACCTTGAGGTGCCGGAGGGTGTAGATGCACCGGAGGGCAAGGTGTGCAAGCAGCGGAAGACCTTGTACGGGCTAAAACAGGCGCCCAGGTGCTGGTACCAACAGATGGACGGCTACATGGCGGAGCTCGGCTTCAAGCGTTGTGAGTCACACCACAGCGTGCACGTGCGGCATAGCAAGGGACTCCATCCGATTGTCGCACTCTACGTGGATGACCTGATCCTGTGTTCATCAGATATGGCGGCTTTTCAGCAGCTCAAGGAGCAGCTGAGCAGCAGATTCAAGATGACGCACATGGGGGAGTTGGAGTACTACCTCGGGGTGAGCATCACACGAAACCGGAGGGCGCGCACGCTTGAGTTGGGGCAGGCCAAGTATGTGGCCGAGGTGCTGAAGCGGTACGGCATGGAGGACTGCAAACCAGTGGGCACTCTGATCTCCACAAGCTGTGAGCTAAGTACATCGATGGCACCGCAAACCAAAGAGGAGGAGGAGGACATGGCGGAGGTACCCTACCAATCTGTGGTGGGCAGCCTCATGTATGCCATGATGGCGACTCGGCCGGACTTGGCCTACGCGGTGGGTCAGGTGAGCAGGTATGTGGCCAGCCCTGGGCCACTACATTGGCAAGCGGCGAAGCGCATCCTCCGGTACTCGCAGGCAACGTGACATGCGCGCCTGAAGTACGACAGAAAGGGGAGGTCAGACCCCTTGCGGCTGGTCTGCTACACTGACGCAGACTACGCCGGCGACGTGGACAAGAGGAAGTCCACTTTTGGGTATGTGTTCTTCCCCGCAGGTGTAGCGGTCTCGTGGTGCAGCAGGAAGCAGGACTGCGTTGCCACCTCCACATTGGAGGCGGAGTACGTCACTCTAGCCGAGGCGGTCAAGGAAGTGGTGTGGCTCCGCAGATTGCTAGGGGAGTTGGGCATGCCGCAGCAGGAACCTACGGTCGTTGAAGAGGACAACACCAGCTCCATCTCACTGACCAACAAATCGACACAGCACAGGAGGACAAAGCACATCGACGTGCGCTACCACTACGCGCATGACATGGTGGAGAAGGGACACGTTGTGCTGCAGCATTGCACCACAATGCACATGCTCGCAGATTGCTAAACCAAGGTACACCCCCAAGATCGGCATGTCATCAGTCTAGCAGGGCTTGGGTTGACAAGCTGTGAAGGGCTTGAAGGCACAAGAGCGGACGAGTAAAGAGTGAGCATGAGGCATCCGGCATGGAAGGTGCACGGGGGAGATTGTTAAAAAGTGCCCCTGCCATGGATGTCGTTTGCCTTTTTCCTGGTCAGACAACTAGAGAGTGGTTGGATGTCCGATCTGAATGCAGGTTTTGATTCCTTGGACTTTGCCATGCAGTTTCGAGCCTTCAGTTGCTCGATTTGGTTGAGAATTTAGAACGTTAGCCCTACCCAAAGTTCGGGTGGAGCGGCGGGTGGAATCTGGTACCCGTCCGGGGTGACTGGATACTCCACCGCCGGTGGTCCGTGTTCAGCTCCAACTGGCTCCATAGACCCCTAGGCCCTAGATGAAGCGACCAGGGAGGTCCCCTGGACCAGGGCGAGCCGCCCTTTCACTTGTCAATCAAGGAAAGGCGTTTCGAGCCGTCGCTGGCTCGTGTCGGAGACGACTCGCGTCGGCGGCAGCCAAAGGCGGCTCCACCAAGGGTTGCTTGGATGGGCGTAGCAGGGGTTATACTGCTCCGTTTTGGGCGTGCTCAGATGCGTTGAAAAGCTCAGATCACAAGCTACAACAATCTGATGTGATCTCACCGAAATAACTAACCATTAATGATTTGCAGACTCTCTCAGTTTCCGCAATCTGTATTCTGCCAGAATTTTGCTCCCTTGGTGTTGTGGCGACCCAAAGCACACACCTCCGTTGGAAGTCTCTTTACACTAAGAAGTCGTGGACACTTAGGCAGTTCAACGCACGCCAGGACAGCATTCTTGACATGTGGTAGCATCGTCTGTTGTCTGAGTTGCGTTAGTCTGTTGCATCCATCACGTTGCATTATGGCAATGAGAACGCCGTGGCCATCGCCGATAATGACGGCGTACATCACACACACACAAAGCACATCAATGTTGGGTATCACTATGTGCATTCGTTGTTGCATGACGTCAGCGTCAGCATCGTGTGGGTTGAGACACCACAGCAGTTGCCTGACTTCTTGACCAAGGCACTGAAGCGCGACTCGTTCAAGAAAGCTGTCAGTTCAGTTGGCATGCGTCCGTGAGTGACTCTCTCTGTCGCTGCTTGTGTCTCTGCTTGGCCTGGGGGAATTCGGTCGTTGACTCTGTCTCTGCCCGCACATGTGCGCTACGTCTTTGAGTCATGGGGGAGTGTTGGTTTTCGTGCATCTCTCATTACACTCTGTTGTGTCCTCCCGGCTTGTGTACATCGGCGTGCGGATGATTGACGGCGAGACTTGACGTCGCTGGAGTGTCGCTCGGTGGAGCCGATGCACGCTAAGGTCCATTCATCCGTCGCTGGAGCCTCTTCCTCTGGCGATGCGCTTAGCTCCATCGGCAGGCCTCCTCAGTGGTCGGGCCGTCGGCGGTCACTGCCACTACAGATGCTGTCTGCATGCACATAGCGATGTGTCTGGCTGTGGCATTGCGTCTGCAGCATCATGCAATGCCTAGGGTCCATGTCTCTTGTTGTATGGTCCTGTTTGGCATCGTCGACTGTCATAGGCACTGCCTGGGTTCGTGCAGCCATAACTTCTTGTAGCTATTCTTCTAGCTGATTCTGACCACACGACTGCACTTGCATCGTTGGTGTTATGGTTTGGTCCAGTTTTGAGGCAAAACGGACGACGCCCGGGTTTTGGGCTGTCGGGCATCTGGCAGGGCTCACCGAGAAAACCCCGCTTGTCAGAAAATAGGTCCGAGTGTAACACAACGAATTCTAAAACAGAACCTATTTTTTTACAGTCAAGATGGACTGTCGTAATCATTACGTGATTGCGACAGTCCATGGACACTGTTCCGCGACCGACACCATGAGGTCGCGTCAAACTTGACTCAAATGCGTGAAGCAAACAGTGGGAATCGAATCCAATCGAACATATCAACAGAAATCACGGTCAGGACGTTTCTACCGTTCTTTCTAAGGGAATACATAAATGATTATGAATAGTTAACAAATCATAACTTTATAAAGAAACAACAACGTAGCTTCGAAAGGGCGAGGCGAGCTATGAGGACTCGGGCAAGGAAAGACCACTCCGACGAGGAGGATGGTCATTCAGTTTTACAGCGCGAACATTTCCGAGCTCGCCGAGACCTTTCGACGCTAAGGCCCAACTTCCGCGTTACACTGGGACTATTTTCTAATTCGCTGGTTAGCTGAGTAACAAGTTATACACTAGTGGGGGAGGAGCTAGAACTTGGAGGGGTCTCCCATTGTTGCTCATTCTTCATTGCTAATCAGTTGCTTTCAGTTTTCAACTGCTTTTTGGCGCTAACACTGGCGTGCGCACTTCTGAGTAACAAACATAGAACTTCGAGACTTAGTCTCTAGAGCAGCAGACTAAGGGGGCAGCAGATTTAAGGAACGAGCGTGGAAGTCCACATGCTGCATCGACAACGCATGCTGCCCCAACTTGCTACCTAGGTTTCTAGCTGTTTGCACCAAGGAGGTCAAAGGGGTCATCCCTTGAAGAAGTACAAGTGTTACCTTTATAGCAAAGCATCATTCATCCAACAGACCTGAAGCTGGACAGCTGACCAATGGTCAAGGGGACATGTCAAACGAGCAACCACAAGCTAACCGAATTGAAGGTGTACGCGGACAAGTTGCTTGGTCTGGTGCTGATCGGGTCATCCACGTCATCATACTTAACCGCGGTACTTCTCATCTAGGAGAATGTAAACAAAAGATAAATGTGATTGGATTACATAGAATTTAACCCATTACACTCAAGAGCAACTACCCTATACCCTGAGCAAACAAAATCCTTACCCAACTCTAAGGAGCAAGAAACTTGCAAAAAAAATCCTTGAAAACCAATGAGGTTTGTGTTGTGAAAAAACCAAATCTTTGCAGTGGGCTTCTTCACCATATTGCGATTGAGTAATGGAAAATGTTAATCTGAAGTAAAAACCCCCAATTAAGATGTAGGGGTTTATAGGGTTTACGGGCTCTGCCCGTGCAAAAAGCAAAAACCCAAATCATAACAGTTGTTTGCACGTAAGAAAAAAAAAACATATCAAAATATTCATTGTTCAACTACGATATCGGGAGGGATCGTGGTACACGATCGAGCGTAGCTTACATAGCTCTCCTCACCATGCTTGATCAGTGAAACATGTCAGAAATTGAGCATGGCGAGCGATGTTGGATACCTATTAATTTTTTTAACGTGTAGAGAATAGAAAAAAATCCTTTTCTCTGGGATATGGCAGCCTCATCCCTTTCAGCGTGTTGATATCTTGACTATATTACCATAGAATCTTTTCCTTTGTAAACTTGAATTGTGAACCACGTATGTTATGTTGAACGTAACATTCTGCCTCCTTCATCCAGGGACAGAAAAATCATGAATCATTCCCCTGGTCGTGATCTACGAAGGCGGGGGGGGCTACCTCGACACAACATGAGCCCGGGCTCAGCCCTGGGCTTCCATCATGATGAGGTAGCCCCCCACTTCAGTCAATTACGACCATGGGGCAAAAAATCGCGGACAAGTCCTTGTTAAAGATTCAGCTCCTTTCGTTTGTCGAGTTGTACCCTTGTTCAATGCAATAGAGTGCCTATCTTGCAGTCCTTCCTGCCGATGTTGGTTCCTCGAAAATGTCTCAATGAAGAACAACTGTGAAACTGCAACGTCGCTGCAAATGTTACGGGTCCCGTCTGCTTCGTAGACATGCGATTGAGGGCGATACAGAGGTTTCCTTACGCCCAGGTTTGCTTTTGTGACGACAGAGCATCAGTTGACATGGATTCGTTCATCGGACAAGTGGATCGAGATGTGTTTAGGTATTATGTTTCACCATGTTATACCAATCGCCACGCGCATTACGAGAGATCGACGGAGATTGAAAGGGAGGCCAGATAGAAAGCTACTAGTTTCTCGATCTCGTTTCCTCAGACAAAGACTACACTAAGAAGACGAAATCCAACCGCATCCAAGGCAAATGGTTTCATTCAGATATCCTGCACGGCTCCCGTTAACTCTGAGAACGTGAGCTGTTTTGCCATGGTCAAAATGGTCAAAATGCAATGAACTGTTGTAAGTGAGATTTCCATGTCCTTTTCTTCTGTTCATAGGTTAGGATCTCTGGCGGCAGGGTGCCGCCGGGTCAGCAGAACGCATCCCACTTAAAGACTACGACGGAGGAAAGAGCGGACACCTGTCTCTCGGATTTGGGTTTCCAAATTCTCCGACCACTGAAACCATCATTCGTAGCTCAATTGCATCACATAAGTCAATAGGTGTCGACTTTGAATGCTTCCCCAAGATTAGTGGGACGAGTTTCTAGTATGTCGGTGCTCTGCCCTTGTACAGAGCGAGGTTTTCCTTTGCCGTTTTTGTATCGTTAATGCCTCGACGAGATGGATGACCGTGCCGACCTCGCAAGTCACCGATTTTGCTAATCCGGTCTCCCACAAGCCTTCAACATTTTCCTCTTCCAATCGGAGCCTGCGAGGCCCCATGCCCACCCACGTGGCACTGGCAGGGAGGGCGAGGTCAATGGAAGATCATTTCCTCGTCTGGCGCTATTTTGAAATATCATTTGGAAAAGAGCCCTGCATTGATGATCTCTGCATGATTGGACACAAAGTGTGGCTCGATATCAAATCTGGTCGTTATATAGTGTTGTCCACAGCCTGCCCTATTGTTCCAGAAAAAATCAAGCACGCCAGCTCCTAATTTCACATATGGTCAAGAAGGATGTTACGCTGGAAGAAGTGAAGTGGTTCATAGTTGAAAACGGAGCTTGTAACTTTTCACAAGATTAAGGCCAGTTGGGTATCTCTAAGAAGCGTAAAGAATACTTCGTTGTTTCAAGTGCCGAACTCGTCGACGTACATCCAAGACACATGTGCGCAAAAATGAGGCTCAGTTGAGCCGTTTGGTAACTCAGCAATTTGCGTGACGCGACGTAGTGCTCCGATTTGCTGAATCGAGAAGTCCCTAGTTGGTTCGACAGGGGCTTCGTGATCGAAAATGGGGTTCACGAGGTTTGTCGAATTCATCGCAAGATCATCTTTTGTAGTAAAAAAAACGTAAAAAAAACGCCGTGAGTGGGTTCCGGCGAGTTCTAGACATGACCAAAAAATGGTCGTCAACACGCCAGACTTCAAGGGTATTCGATAGAATTTCCCTCGAGTGCAGAAAAAAGCCTACCGCGACTGAGTCATGAACAGGGTTAAGAGCGACAAAGGCAAAAATAGGCCACAACTGGGTTTAGGGACTCGTGCATGCCCATCGGCATACCACTTCCTCCCTCTGTAGCCGCGAAGTCCCGGCGCGTTACCATTACGTCGTCGGAGTCGAGCTCCGTAGCCATCGAGAAGAGGATCGATGTCCGAGAGTTGGCGGTACAACATCCAGCTGTTATGTGCCGCATCATAATTTCTTCACTCAACTAGATATTGATCTTTACATCGTTACCGACGATAATCGAGGATTTCCTCAACCTCATACTCGTGGTCACCGTTTATGATCATGGGTGGCGGGGCACGTGCCACGCGTCCATAAAAATACTTCGCCTGATCGTCATAGTGTTAAAGGTTTCTCATGTGCAAGAATGGGTACATCTGCACGTTTTTTGGTAGTCAAAGCTTTACGACGACTGGAGCGTGCATCTCCAAAATGTTGAAAGGCCCTAACCACTAAGGTTTGAGCTTCTGGTTGCCTGATCCGCAAAGTTTGAATATTGCGAATTTGAGCAAGACTTTGTCACCCGTCTTGAAATCCTTAGTTTGTCGATGTTTATGCGCATGCAACTTCATAGCTCTTTGTGTTTTTGCGAGGGTTTGGCAAATTTCTTCTCAGAATTTCGAAAACTCTCACCGATGAGTGTCGACGGCATGGATGATTCTCTTGATCTTCATATCAAATGGGGTGCATGCTTTTGCTCCATCAACCACCTCAAACATTGCTTTCCCCGTTGTGACAAATGTTGCCGAATTGTATGCGAACTCGGCTATGGGCAACTTGACTGCCTCGTTAGTGGTGTGAGGTCTGCACATGGTTAGGAGTAGTTGTACAAGGGTTTGGGTGGTTCGCTTGGTTTTTCCATCGGTTTGCAGATGGAACATTGTTGAATGTTGAAGTCAGCTCCCATACCGTTGCATCAACTCTCGCCAAAACTGGTTGGTGAATGGTGCACCTCAATCTCTCGTGATTGATCGTAGGACTTCAAGTAGTTGGATGATCTGGAGAAGTAACAGTCCTGCTGTCCCTTTGGCGGTTACATCCTGAGTACTCAAAATGAAGTGCGGCATCTTTGAGAACCTCTTGACAACAACAAGTATAAAGTCAATCCCTCTTGGTTTGATGGGCAAACATGTGATGAAGTCCACGGATATCTTGGTCTATGGCGTTTTTGGCATTGGTAGCGGTTGTAGTAGTGCGAGAGGTTTGGTGAATCGACTCTTGTGCCGCTGGTAGAGATCACAACTTTTGCGGAGGTTTGAAAATTCAACCACAATTCTGTCCCCTTAGTAGTGTTTTAGAAGCTTTTTTCAAGGTCTTGATGGCTTGTTAGTGACCTCCTCGACCATTTTTGTGTTACTGTTCGAGAAGCATGCACCATAACTCTTTGACTTTGGGGATGAGGACCTATTGTTTTGTTTTCTATGTTCATAGGAGCCTGTGGAGTGCAACTTTGTCATGTAGTAGCCTCCATGGTCCTCATAACCCGGTGTGAATTACTTCTCCGAGTATGGTTCTGCTTGAATGTGTAGTGTGTTGGCTCTCGTTAGATCAAGCTGGCGACTCAACGAGTCTACTTGATTTGTCTTTTGGAGCCGATACTCAATCTTGTAGTCAAAGTTGGACTCAAGGAACTCCATGGTGTTGATGCTTGTGGGGTGGAGCAAGAGCTTGGTTCCTTGCAGTTGGGACTGTTGTGCTTGGAGAGCAATTATAGATATAGTGAACAGCTAGAACTGGGAGAATGCTGGCAGTAAATGACTGTAATTGATCACAACTATAGTACAAGAAATAGTATAGCAAACACAACTGAGGAAGAGACTAACTATGGACTCTCATGCTTAGACAGAGGTCCTAGACCACAAGTGGGCAACGTGTTGCAAGACAACTCAGCAAGTTTTCTTAGGTCTTGGACAAAGTGTAACTACCTCTTTTGCGTAGTCATGCCTTTAGGTAGTTATGGGCATCCTCTTGCCTATGCTAGTAAACTTTTGCCAGGCTTTGTGAGGTCTTGAGAAGTGTGTCTGCAAAGTCTTGGCCTTGATTGATGTCTAAAACTTGTGGAGGCTACTATGGATGCCTGTAGGCGGAAAGCTTGGTGATAATTGACCTATTGAATGAAGACGACCAGGATGGCAACCCTCTACATAAAATTGTTGGCAAGTTAACAGTTATTCAAGGTGATGGAAGCTTCCGAATATAGATTAGAAGATTCCTAGCCTTAAAATCTCCCTGTACGTACTAGCCCCTCTAGTAGTTATCGTCGTTGAGTTGTGCATAGCTGTGCTGTTGGAAAGCAATCCTTGCTTGTGGCTTTGCATGTGGCTAATGACTCTTGCATGGATGTTGTGAAGCAATACTGTGTCATGCATACATGCGTTGACATAAAGAGGTCCCCACTATAGGCCATGTATGCTGGTGCTGAGGTGCGCTCATGAAGAGGTGCACTGATGTAGGAGCCGATGGAGGGCGCTATTGCCCAGCGAGGTGTAGCCCCACCCTCAATGGACCTAGCACAAGATCTAGCAGTTTGTATTTGTATTGCACAGTTGTTGCCTAATCTTGGTAAGCAAGCATGCACAGCCCTGATGTGCATGCAATGCATAGTATATAACAGCTCTAGGGTCCATTCTCCCCTTGAATCCGGATGCCGTAAGTAAATCTAGCCTGGACAAGCAAAGAGAACATCGGTCGTTAAACGAAGGATTTTTGGAGAGAACATTCTCCAACTCCTTGCAAGCTCCTCTAATTCTCAAACTGCATACGCCAGCTTGATTAGAAAGAAAAGCCCTCCCCCCCCCTTGATTGGTGCGTTAAAGAATTCAGTTGGTGTTGGTGAAGAAATTGGTGACGTCGGGTATCTCCAAGAGGGTTTATGATGTCACAATGAAGTTTTGGCATGTCTATTGTGTTGATATGGTATTCGAATTTGCATTCGGGCTTGAAGAGGTCGGTCTGGATTCTTTTTTCTCTTGGCCAGGACCTATTGTGGGAGCCCTCTGGGCTCGAACGGTTTCTTTTGGTTTTTTTTGCCACTAGAAAAACGTTTGGTGGTTTTGTTTCATCCCTTGGTCGAAGTAGGGTGAGCTATGCTCCAAGAAAACATGTGGGAGCATTTTCGAAGCATGCTCGTAAATGGAGGGACACTCTGGTTGACTTGTCCCGCAATTTGAAGCTTTTGAGCAGCTTTTCGGTGGTTAGAGAGGTCCCTCAAGGAGGAGGAAAAAAGAAAATTCCCTCACCCTCATGTCCAACAATAGTGTTGAAGGTGTACATCGCGTTTTTATGGTTTCTTACACCATTTTTCCCTCACGCATGCAATGCTTCATAAGTTCACTCAAAATCTGCGTCATCTTCGGTGCCGTAGGTAGATTTGGGGTTACGCTTGTGGATCCTTGCATGCTTGGAGTCTCCTCCATTACTACTGAAGTACTTGTCGAGTGAGCTTTGTGTCCAGCACTGTCCATCCTCCGTCGTTCACCTTTTTTCTTTAAGCCCTTTTGTCCTTTTCCTAACTCTTTAGCCAAGTTTTGTCTAGTACCAGAGGGGAGCACACGAGCTTGCTTAGGAGGGGCAAATTTTCTTACCACTTTATTTCTTAGTGAGCTGAAGAGCAAACTCGCTCCCCTTTTTGCAAGCTCACTTGCTTGCTCACTCGCTTACACGCTCTTGCTACCCACCACAATGGCACGGAACTTTGCTACCAAGCCTATCGTCACGGCAGACTTACCGCTTGTTGCCATCCTTATACATCTTGCGGCTCGCCCCCCTCTCACTTTTGTTGCATCTACTTTATCGCAGAGTCATGCTTTGCTTTCCTCACGTGCTCGCTACTCCACTTGCAACCCCATCTTGTAAGAAACACTCGTGCAATCCCTTTTCCCCTTTTTTTTCTCCATCCACATTGTTGATTTCTTTCTTTCTTTGAGTACTGAACTGGGTCCTCAAAAGAACAATTCTGCAAAAATGTATGAGTCCAAAGTAGGTGTCCTAACATAGCAAGGGACTAAAGTGGGTGGTTGAAGCTGCTAATTGACTAGGAGTAAACATGATTTTTTGTTGCAAGCTACAAAGGGGAGACATGTGTGAATGTTTTAGATGTTACGCTCACATTAAGCGTGACTGAGTCTGTTGGCAATGAAAGAACTCAAATTGCTGCTTTCGCATTTTCTGTTGCACGTAATTGCTTTCATGGCTCTGGATCTTTGCTCCATGCTCCACAAAAATTTTCGTGTGCACCATAATACACGAACCTTGATTTTGTGTTCAGAAATTATTGATGGCATTGGCGCGCGTGTTTGATTGTCCTGTTTCTCTTAAGTCGTCCTCCTTCTGGGGATATTCCAAAAAGGCACATTGCCTAAGTCCACATTACTTCATGTACCTTTGAAAAATGTCTTTGTGGACACTGTTTTTCAAGAAACGTGTTACTTACGCTGCTCCTAGAATGTGCTTAAGGATGATGGTGTGGTCAGTCACCTTTGAGCGAATCTAGTAGTCGTGGATGTCAATGTGATTCATCAGCCCGAGGGAAATTCTAGATTTTGTGAGGTCGATGGCTACTTTGTTACCAACAAAAAGCTATTTTTGGACCATGTTGAGGAAAACCAATATGGTCAAGGAGGTTCCTCAGGTAGGTGACCTCATGAGCTGCTGCTATAGTTGCAACATACTCACCTTCAGCCGAATTGAGTGTGATAATGTTCTGTCTCATTCTTGTCCATACAACAACTGTTATGGTAAGGAGAAAGACAAATCTTGTGGTGCTACCATGGTCCTCCTCTGTATCGCCAATGTCTTCATCAACCAAGCAGCAAAGCCGCAGGTTGCTTGACGAGTCGAAGACCAACCATGTGTTAGTCGTAGACCGGGAGTACCTGAGTGCATGGTCCTCCTCCTTGGAAGCCCTTTCACTACATGTCTCGCTCCCACATGCCAAGTTGCTCACTGCAAATTGTAAATCTGGTATAGTGCAGCTTACAGCGTGCATGAGAGAATCGATTCTGCTTCAATTGTTTGTCTCACCTCTCCCCCTTGGTCCTTGGTACATCAATTGTTGTTACGTTAGGGGTGCCGAAATGCAACAAGCAGGAATGTCAATTTGCCAAAGATTTTGGCTGTGTAAGGCTACAGAGAGAGATTGATTGTGTTTTTGGAGCGGTTGCATTTGATGTTCATTCCAAGGTAGTACTCAAAGCTTGGCATCAAGGTTACATTGACCTCTTCTTCCATTACAAAAGCTGCTTCATGGATGAAGTCTGGCAATGGGCGGATGACCAGGAATTCGTCTATGTTGAAAAGAACGTAACAGTCTGGATTCTCGTCCTTTGCTTGTTGTTGTAGGAAGAAGCACACGTTATAGGCTGATGGATGAAAGTTCAGTGACTTAAGGAAACTTTGTGGCTTATGGTACCAAAGAAGAGGACGTTGCTTCAATTTGTACAAGCTCTTGAGTATCTTTTCCACTCTTCTACTAGAATCATCATACCGTTTTGGCTGCTTCATGTAGAAAGTTGTGTGCATTTCTCAAAACAGAAAGGCATTCTTGACGTCCAGCTACTACACTTCATGGTCTTTGACTACTGTATTGGCGCTGTGGTATAACGGTAGACAGGTGTATAGGTTATGAATAAATCCTTGCCTTCCATGTTCAAGAATCGCTTTGCAACCAGGCACGCTTGGAATTTGTCAATACTGGCATCCGCCTTCCTCTTTACAGTGAACACCCACTTCACATTCACTAGCCTAACACTAAATGGTAATTGTGTTTGCTCCCAATTTCCTTTCTCCATGAGGCTATTCTATTCCCCAATGCTGATTTCCATTCTATAGCAACTTTCATTGACTCCACAAACAAGTCATAGATTAACTCAAGGAGGTCTGGTGTGGTTGAGCGCTTGGCTTCCCACCCTTGATACATCAGATGCTTGAATAAAACAAAATCACAACTTGTGATGATACGTTGGGTGGTGATGTCGTAGAACTACCAATCTTTCATGTTGAGGGTTTGTCTACAAAACATGCGCTAAGTTGCTTTGTCTGCAAGTTTTCTCTGACGTTCTTTTGGGACATAGAGAAGCGCCATGCAGCCAAGTGTCCAAAGCATGGTGATGTCCAGCTTGTACTCATGCCATGCTTGAAATGGAGTCATGTCATGTAAGGCCATGTGCAACACACAATTCCGCACCAAAGATGCTCGCCTCAAAGCATACGACCACCAAGAGGTGACTAGTTGCGCTCCTAGCAACATAGATTTGAAAGTTTCTTGAAGAGTGCAATTTTTCCTTTGTACGATACCATTCTTCTACGGAGTATATGGTATAGAGAATTGCTGCATGATGCCCATGTCCTCAAGCAATGACATGAATTTTATGCTAGTTCTCTTTTCAAAATTGTCTGAGTGTAGGACTTACAGCTTCTTGTTGCTTTGTCTCTCCACATTGTTTGCCATTTGGAAATGTAGGTTGGCTCTTCATCTTTTGTTTGAAGAGGGTATCTCCAAAGAAAATGTGTTGCACCATCGAGAATGATGAGGAAGTAATGGCGTCCATCATAAACTGTTGCTGAAGGGAGTGATCCGTAGATGTTGGTGTGAACCAATGTTAGCTTTTGGATGATGTCGCACTTGCTCGCCGGAGGCAACAATTGTCGTGATAACTTGACATGAACGAAGTCCTTACCAGGGTCAGTTCTGCATTGACCACTTATCTTGATGTCGAGGCTGTTGACATGGCCCTTCTTCACCATGGATTCCACCAACTGATTGCTGATGTGGTTGAGCCTCTTGTGCCACACTACAACAACTGCACTTGTTGGTTGGTGTAGACTAGTAGCTACAAATGGGGAATCCATCTCATATTGAGCTGGTGCGCTTAAGTCTAGCTGAATCATGCTCTAAAGAAGGAGCTGACCTTTTGTAAGTGTTTCTTCCTTATGGCTTTTGAGCGTGATATGCTTGCCATGACTGATGATGCGAGCTCCTCTATTAATGAGTTGGCCAAGGGAGAGGAGATTAACGTCAATGTTAGATTTGTAGATAACGTTGTAAAACTTGAACTATGCTCCATCATACCCTATCACGGTCATCATGCCCTTACCAAGTACGGGCACCTGATTATTGTTGGCAACTTTCGCATAGCTCTGATCTGAAGGCTTGTAGTTGTGGAGGCAGAATTAAGGGTATGTGATGTGCGAGGTGCACCCATAGTTTAGGTTTGAATGAGACCGTAATTGAACCAGCAGGTCGTTCCAACTGTCTGATAACAAGAACATAGATATTGTTTAGTGAAACTACTGCCCTTTCCCTTCCTCCTTTACCTTCTTGTCGAAATCCTGAGACCGCTTTTTACTCTTTTCTTCTCCACTCTTCTTCTCTCCCCTTTGTCTTCATTCTGCATCCTCCCTTTCTCTTCATTGTACTACCTCTTGAAGGAGTCTTTTGTCACATTACCTTTTTTCTTGTAGTAATGTCACGTGATATCAAGACGTGATCCGGTCAACTGGCCTATGGCAATGTGTGCGATAGCCTTTGGGAGGGAGTGCGTCGACTCATGGGAGTACGCTGACTTCATCATTGCATGGCTGTTTGATAAGGAGTGAAACGCGCTCTTCTCTCCTTCATTCTCGTAAGTTGTATTGCTGAAAATGTGAGTTTTATTTCTTGTAAGTTTGCAGTCTTTCTGCTTTGTCAATAACATGGTGTAGACATATGCCTCAGTTGATCTTGCTTCAGGCTCTAACTTGAGGAGTTTCTTAACGCCATCCAAGTCTTGAGTGAGGCCGTTGAGTAGGAAGGTCCCAAATATTGGCTCATAGATGGGTGCTTTTGTGATGGAAACTTGGTCTTAGAGCATTTTTCCCTTATTGATGTTGCTTTCAATGTTATTCAAGTTACTAAGGCTAATGTGGGAGAGCTTAGAGAGGATATGAGACTTGAAAGTGGAGTTGCCTGACATGTGTGTCCATAATAGATAAGACCATGCATGTTTGGATAGCTCAGCTATTGCCTTGTACATGCGAATGGCTTGCAAAATGCAAAGACCTAGCTGGTTGTCAAGCATCATGTATGTAGCTTGCGTGAAGTAGTTGAACTCTGACACAATGTGTAATGGAGATCCTGGGGGAGGAGGAACGCAATAGCCAATGTCGAACTTGCAGAGGATGTGATTTTGGGCCAAGTATTTGAACTTGTGGTTCCAGTGCAGGAAGGTTTAGCCATCAAATTGGTCGTTCTTGATCTTGTGCGAATGCAAAAAGGCTGATGTTGCTGGCACAATTTCCTTTAACCCTTGGTACCCAACTCCCTGTTTTTGTGATGTTGAGTTAGTTTTGTGACACCATTACACGTTTACTATTATCGTTTACACCTAAAACATGGTCTCCACTGTTGGATGTGGTTGTCGCATGTATGTCTAAGGCATTAGTGCTTGAGGAGATGGCTGAAATGGTGCCATCGTGGGTAGGCCCAATGGAACCTGAGGCTATTGGGCTGGAAACTACATTCCTGCTTGTGCTAATGCTACTTGTGGCACCTCTAGAGGAATGAAAGGCTGTTACATGACTAGTGGAGGAATTGGTTGAGGTATATGTGTTGATGATGCTTGTGAACCTTGCTGGGCATGATGAAACCGTTGCTTATGATTTTGTTGTTGTTGCAGCTATAGTTGTAACTGTTGCAGCCTGTTCTGTTGCTGTACCCATGCCATCTTTTGTTGAAGCTCATTCATCTAAGCATCACATGGGAGCTGGTCTTGCTGGCAGAGTAGCTCTTGTGCATCAAGTATTTGCCTCAATTCCATGGTCTCTTGCTCCTCAGTTTGGGGCGTAGTTGCTTCTTGCTGCGCCATGCGCTTTGCTTCATTTGCCAAGCTGTGTGCTACTTCTGCCTTACGTTTTACCTGCTCTGCCACATGGCGAACCTGATCTTGCCCCATGGGCAAACCATGCAGGAAAAAACATCTCATAAAGAGATGGAGAGTTTCCACTTGAGTTCTCACTCTCCATGTTGCCCATGAAATCCACGTTGCCTTTGACGTTTGCAGGCTGGATCCCAATTTGGGTGCTTGAAGGTGTCATTTGCTTGTTTACATAGGCGATTTGATTCCACAGCTCCTCCTTCCTTTGATGCCATTTTGAATTTTGTGGGGTGAAGCAAGAGCTACGTTCCTTACTATTGAGACCGTTGTGTTTGGAGAGCAACCATAGATAGAGATAAAAGTTGGAAGTGGGAGAATTTTGGGACTAAATGATTGTAGTTGATCACAACTATAGTACAAGAAATTGTATAGCAAACACAACTCAGCTAGAGACGAACCTTACAGTCTCACGCTTAGACACTTCAACTCGTGCACTAGTAGGCAAGGTCTAGCAAGACAACTCAACAAATGTTCTCGGGTCTTGGACGTAGTCTAGCCACGTCTTCTAGGTAGTCATGCCTTCAGGTAGTTTGGGGTGTCCTCCTGCCTAGGTTGGCAAACTCTTGTTAGGCTTAGTGGGGCGTTGAGAAGAGTATCTCTAGATTCTTTGCCTCAAGTGATTTCTTGAAATGGTCGAGGCTGTGATTGACTCTAGACGGAAAGCTTAGAGATGATTGAGCTGTTAGCAATTTGACAGTTGTCCAAGCTGACGGAAGCTTTTGGCCGCAGGTGGTAAGATTCGTAGTCTCGGAATCTTCCTATAGGCAGTATCCTCTCAAATGACTCCTAGTGTTGAGTGGTGAATGGTTGACCTCATGGAGAGCAGTACCCTCTTGTTGCTTTGCACGTGCTTGATGACTCGTGCATGTATGATGTGACACGGTGATGTGTTATGCATGCATGTGTTGATGTAGAGCGGTCCCCACTCTAGGATTTGCATGCTAGTGCTAATTTGCGCTGATATAGTAGTCAATGCATGGCGGTCCACAGTGCCTCGTCAGGTGTAGCTCCACCTTGACTCAACCTAGCCCAAAAACTGGTAGTGCAAAGTCACACTATACAACTGTTGACTAGTTTAGGTTAGAAAGGCATTCACAACCCTATCATGCATGGAGCACACAATGTTTTACAAATGTAAGGTTCATTCCCCCTTGGACCAAGAAAACATAATGAAATTTGGCTTGTACAACCGGAGAAAATCTCCGTTGTTGAACACAAGAAGTTTTGAGAGGAAACTCCTTCTTTCCTTGCAAGCTCCTCTTATTATGAAACTGAATACGTTGGCTTGATCAAAAGAAAAAGGCATAGTTATTGCCACCTAAAACACATGCATCAAGTATGTATTCAGCTGAGGTTCGTTTGTGTTTTCAAGTTCTTGAGGGCGTGGTGGTCAATTCAAGCAACACGTTTACGACAATCCAAATGGCAGCGCCAAATACTGAAGGCGTATAGAATTGCGAGTATCTCCTTGTCATGCATAACGTAGTTGAGATCCACTCCGTATAGCTTCCATGATATGCACATCATGGGATGTTTACTTCCATTGTGGGTTTGCAGAAAGAATGCCCCAATTTCTTCGTCAAAGGCATTCGTGGCCATGATGTAATTGGCCGTTGGATCAACTTATTGAAGGGTTGGTGCCGAGTTTTGAAATTTACATAAAGAGTTTAAAGCTTCTTGCTTGCTTTCTCCCCAACTCCACTTGCAATTTTTGCTTTTGAGGTCGGAAGAGGTGCTGACACTAGGGCATAATCCTTATGTAATAGTGAGAATAGTTGCAAAATATTGGAAAAACCTGTACATCTCATATTTTTGTTGGATTTTGCCATTGCACCACCGTGGATACCATTTCTTGATCCATGGATATTCGTTGACTAAGATGATATGGCTCGGTTGATCGTTGACGGAAGTCTCACTTCATGAGCTTCCCATAGAACGTCTTTTGTTTGAGAACCCCGAACACCTACTTGAGATGTAATGGATGCTCCATTGGGGTTTGGCTCTACACGAGGATGTTGTCAAGGTTCATCTTGACAAAGTAATCGTGGTATTGGTAAAAATTGTTGTTCATTACTGCCATGGACGTTGTGGCGACATTTGTGAGTTCAAACAAACTTTTGTGAGCTCAAAGTGTTCTTAACATGTTTCAAAGGTAGGTTTTACATCATACACTTTGGTAACACATGTTTGGTAGTAGTTGCTTCGAAGATTGATTTTGCTGAAAATTCTTGCTCCACGTAGTTGGTGAAAAATCTCGTCCGCCTTAGGTAAAAGGCAGGAGCTCCTGAATGTTTTGACGTTGAACACCAAGTAATCCACACACACCTACATTTTTCCAATTGATTTTTTTACAAATAGTCTTGATGTGGCGTATAGAGAGACAAACGGTTGGGTGAACCCTTGTGGCAACATGTCGTTGAACTATTGCTTGAGCACCGTGAGTTCATGATTACTCATATAGTAGGTCCCATTGACGGTTGGTTGGCTACTGGGATTCTGCTCAACTCGGTGGTCCAGATTGCATTTGGAGGGGACTTGGCGTGGTAGTTTATCGGGAAAGACCCTTTCAAAATGTTTCAAAATCAAAGGGAAATTTCGTAGTACGTTTTTGAACTTTGATGCTTATGAGAATGATTAGGTTGATGCGCCAATTGCGACAAATGATTCGTTACTTGTGTTGCAAAGATTGTCATGGACCAACCACGTTAAGGCCCCTCTCCTCAAGCATCTCTTTGCCATGTCCAGCATTATCATTCTACCTGATGGTGTTGCTCATGTGCGGTTACTACTACAATCTTTGTGTTGTTTTTGGTTGTCACGTTCTTGTTTGTCACTCATGGACCTTGTCTTGGCTAGTGGACAAGGAAGAAGAAGATCCGCATCCCATTGCATTCAACGTAGACTAAGTCATTAGTCGAGTCGACTTGCGGCTTTTTCTGATAATGGAAATCTCATGCGTGAATCACCTTATCATCACTTATTTGGCAGGATCTCTAGACATTTACTTCCTACACATCCCTCATCTATAATTTTAGTAGCTGTTTTTGTCGGTGGATGTGAAGTCGTCCGTCGACGGTTTATCATTGAAAAGCTTCAAGTTTGTTCTTCTTTCCTAGCTGTTTCACCAGTTGATCTGATATTGAATTGTGAGATGCATCTCCATCAAGTAACATGGGGATAGTTTTGTATGTTTTGCAATGCCTTAGTTGCACTTTCAGTAGTATTGTAGGTTTGTTGTCTCGTATCCCTCGTCTAATGTCTTCATCTTAAGAACCACTGTATTAGGCGATTGTAGTCGTTAGGGTGGACAATCGTTTAGCGTGAATTTTTTTTATGGGGGCAGGAGTTTTGCTATCTACTCGTGCCCTCTACCGTTTCCTGACTCCTCCCCTCCTTCTTGCTTTCTCCACTCACTCCTCCCTTTTTTGTTTCTATTGAAGCGATTCCATGTGATGTGTTAGATCTTTTTGCAATTGTAGAGGGCTTGTTGATCTCCTTTTTTCTAAATGAAATCGGCTTCCATGGAATCAAGTTCTACAAATGTTGTAACCAATGCCCGATGTTTTGCTGCAATCCATACTTAAGGTTCCAGCCATAGGGTTCGTTGAAGTTTGAGTTGAAATTGACGGAGTTGATGCTTTAGCGACTGTAATGAACTATGGGAAATTGTTGGTGATGTCGTTACTTGTGAGTGCTTTGCAAAAATCTCTTGTTAGGCCATTTCTAGAGTGAAAACATTGTTCATCCTTTGCAAGGCTGTTTTTGGCAATGCGTTTTTGAAAACATCGGTGTACTATGCCACGTTGGAAAGCTACCTCAGCTATTACAATCTGTACCAAACTTCTGTTTTCTTGTCAAGCTTATCGACGTGAGCAAGGAGTGCTTGGGTGAACTCACGCGTGTTGGATGGGGGTGTTGTTGATAATTTCGAGGTTGGGTGTACTTGTAGGAGATATAGTATGCCTAATATGGACGATGCGATTGTATTTGGATCAGTGCTGACGACTACTTACTGCCGTTTCATGGCCATGAGATGGGCCCACCAACTTAAAGCCGTGCCTTGCAAAAGCATGGCATGGAGGTTCATGTTTTATTCATCTGAGTGTACCCCACGAGTAGTGAAGTATACCTCCTAACACGTTAGGAAAACTCTGATCGTCAGTCCCTTGTGATTTGCTTGATTGAAAGGCTCAAGAAGACCTCGAAAACTTAAGGATGCGTCGATGTGAAGTCAAATAGTGAGTATAGCTTCTTGTGCTTTTGATTCATGAATTCTGAAGAAATATTGTTGTAGTTGTTGTACAAGCGTTCATTGAAATGCTTCCATATTCTATAGCCGTTCAATCAACTCTGCGATCTTGTCTAATGTCGTTGATGGAGTTGTGTTGGTTGGTGGTGCAGGCGAGATTGGCTTGTTTGGTATGCTTGACTATTGATTCATCTTGCAAGTGAAAGTGCGAGCTATTATTCGCTCATCCCACTAGATGAGGCTAAAGGTCCTTCTTGGGGTACCTTCCGCCATCGCCGGTGTCTTCCTTGATTATCGCTGGTTGTTGTAGGGTGCGCTTGCTTTGTGCACCAAATTCAGCGTTAGTATTTCAAACTTCTTGTGAGTGAAGATGCGTTAGAAGATACGTGCGGGTCTTGAGTTGATGTAGAAATTTATCTTGTGCTTCAACCGCTACGATCCGCTTTGGTACCAGGTGTTTAGCTGGCAGAAGTAAAGTGGTTCACAGTTGGAAACATAAATTGTCACTTCATACATGATTAGGGTCAGTTTGGTGTTTTTGAGAGGCAGAAATAAAACTTTGTTATTGCAAGTGCCAAAGATGGACGACATCTATACAAGATGCATGTGCAAGAAAATGAGGCTCAATCGAGTTGTTTGGTAGTCGGGCGGTTTGTGTGACGCGATGTCGTGCTTTGATCCGCTACATCAAGAAGTCCCTCGTTGGTTTGACGGGGGCTTGAAGATAAAAAATGGGGTTTGCAAGGTTTGTCAAAGTTGCTTGCGAGATCTTATTTCTTCATTTTGAAACGTTTGAAAACAGTGTGAGTGGGTTCCGGAGACTTCTCAAAATGACAAAGAAATGGTCGTTAGCGCGTGATAGCTCTGGGGTATTGGGTAGAGTTTCCGTTGAGCACAAAAAATGGACCAATGCAACTAAGTCATGAAGTGGGTCACAAGTGGTGAAGGAAAAAATAGGCGGCTCGTGGGTTCAGAGAGTCGTATATGCCCATCGAAAGAAGAAAGAAGGCAAACTAGACAAGTATCACGAGAGGAATTAATGTTTATGGAAGATTCCGTTAAGTAGTCGGTGATCTCCTAAAGCCATTCTCACTCAAAGTATACGAATATGTGCATGAAGGGTGAAACACTAATCTTCAAGCATGCTCTAGTAGACAATGAAAAAGAACCACTTCATAAACTGGGAATTAAAATTTAGTGAGATTTTCAAAGGTCTTGAGAAAACCATGAAACCTTGAATTGTTGATGAAAAGTGAAAAATGGTTATTCACCCTTTGTAGGGTTAAAAATTGATTGAAAAAACTTCCAGATCTACATATCCTTGAATAATGTCAATTGCTTTTGACTGAAAAAGTTCAATAAAAAAATGTTTGGATGTATCTCACTCATGTTATGTCATCCCTCAAGACAATTCATAATATCTCACTAGTGCAGTTTTTGGCTACAATTTGAAATAAATGTACATGTACATACATGTATTTAAGGAAGATTGTTTGCATTTAACACAAAACGTTATTCAAAAGTTGTGATTCATAAGATAACTTCCACGATGTTGATAAATACATATTTACTTAAATTTTTCTTCATATTGTTTTGAACATTTTAGGGTTCATTACGCCCTTTGAGTAATAATCCCTTAAATCAATCATTGATGTCCTTTCAACGGCTTCCAAAAGAATTGCTAAATATGCAAGTGTGGTAACGTGTTACCCAATGAGAAATTTAGGTGTATTTTCAGATAACAATAGATCCTTAACATGGGCTCAACTCATCATAATGTATGAAATATTTCATCAGATTTACATACATCTAAGAATTATTGTATCTCATAATCTCGTATAGCAACTTGATATAAGTGGAAAATGAGAGAATAAAATTTTATAAGAAAAATAATACCACTTAAAGTATGGAACATATTGTAGAAAATCCTTAGCTGATTCTAGGAGTATGAGTTACCTCTCATGATTATGAATTTGTCATGCTTCTGCATATCCATGTGCTAAGAGTTTGAGTTATCAAACCAAATTTCAGGTTTATAAATTTTTGCTACACGAATTTTATTATGAATGAAATAACTGAATTAAATTTTCATTCATCATGCAATGCTTCTTGCATGATCTTTTACATCCAAACCAAAAGGATAAGACAGAGAGAGAGAGAGAGAGAGAGAGAGAGAGAGAGAGGAGAGAGAGAGAGAGAGAGAGAGAGAGATA